>JAAKBH010000669.1:0-153618 GCA_019776075.1 Amaranthus palmeri | reverse complement strand
GAAATTTATTAAACTAATTCAAAATAATTAAATATATTTGCAAAATCTTTAGAAGTTATTAAAATATTACTTACTTACGTCACTAACTCTCGGGGTGTTACACTCTTACAATGGCCCTACAACCCCAAACCTTAAGATAGCTTAAGTTTGGTTTCTTTTTGTACCAAAGTTCATAAGGAGTCTCCTTATTCGTTCTCATTGGAACTCGGTTAAGAATGTGACAAGCCGTCAACATTGCTTCACCCCAAAATCCATCAGTCAAACCCGAGTAGGATAACATGGAATTAACCATCTCTTGTAGAGTACGGTTTTTTCCTCTCCGCCACACCATTAGATTGTGGTGCATAACCGGCGGTTGTTTCATGTATTATACCCATTGAATTAAAATAGTTAGGATCATAATATTCACCTCCTTTATCGGTTCTTAACCTTTTAAGTTTACTACCAATTTGTAATTCAACTTCTTGTTTGTAAATCTTAAAATGGTCAAGAGCTTCATCTTTTGTATGCAAAAGATATACATAACAAAACTTTGAGAAATCATCGATAAAAGTTATGACATACTTTTTATTTCCCAAAGACGGTATACTATGAAAATCACAAAGATCACTATGGATTAACTCCAATATTTCGGTTTTTCTTTCAACACTTTTAAAAGGTGTTCTAGTGATCTTATTTAACATGCACGTTTTGCAATTCTTAGACATTTTAATGCACATAGGAATGAGTTCATGTTTAGACATAAAAGAAACTTTGTCAAAATTTACATGTCCTAGTCTAACATGCCACAAATAATGTAAATCATCATTTCCATTATCATCCAAAACATTACAAGCAAAGTTTTTATTCATATCTAATGATAACTTAAACAAACTATTACATAAGTAAGCACGCCCAATAAACAAATTATTCTTTGAGATAATACAACTATCGGCTTCAAACACTAGTTTGTAGCCCAACCGATTCAATATAGGACCCCGAGACTAAGTTTCTACCTATTTCGGGTGTAAAATACACATCCCTTAAAACTAAGAGATTCCCCGAAGTAAACAACAATTCAAGTTGTCCTTTTCCTTGGACCTTGATAGGTGCGTTGTTTCCCATGTAGAGATGCTCCCCATCAACAACCTTGTTAAAGGTTTTGAACCATTGTGTAGAATTACATACATGTCTCGAAGCCCCCGAATCGATCCACCAAGACAAAGAATCATCCTGCAAGCCACTAATATTAGTATTCATAGTTGAAAAACTCATATTAGAAGTTTCATTAAAAATTGCAAGATTACCTTGAGTGGATGGTCCCTTGCTTGTAGAAGCTTGACCACTCCCCTTGGCTTTCTTTTGCTTGTTCTTCAAAACAAAGCAATTCTTCCTTCGGGGCCCGGGTTTTCCACACTCCCAACATACCTTTTCGGTATTGGGAATAGTAGCTTTGCCCTTTGAAGAGTCATTTCTCTTCCTCTTATCTCCGGGACGGGATTGTGGTTTCATTTCCCCAACCATGTTAATTATTGGAACATTAGGATTATCTGTGATACCCCAGATTTAGCTTGAAAAGAGATTGATAGACTACTCATATCAACAAGGTGCATCTTCTTTTCTAGGGAGCCCATTTGCTAAGAACTCCACAGTTAAGCGTGCTTGGTGGGGAGCAATCTTAGGATGGGTGACTTTCTGGGAAGTTTTCCTAGGTGTGCACGAGTGAGGACAAAGTGCGCTAGAAAGACTTGTGTTGGTTTGTGGGGCTAGTCTACAGTTTCCATGAGTAGTCACCAGTGGTCCGTTGGGCCGGGGTGTTACATTATCATCCTTCCGGTTCTCATGAACCGAATGCTAGACTCAACAATAATATGTTGTCCAAGATCGGAGAGTGTAATCTCCTCTCTTTTATGCTTAAGAGCATGTCTAACATCCCTCCAAGAGGGAGGCAATTTGTCTATTATACTTGAAACAAGGAATACTTCATCAATTTCAATTTTATGTAAATTAAGATTAGCATGCATTCTTTGCACTCATGAAATTGATCTATAATAGGGCGATCTTCAACCATTTTATACGAATTAAAATTACTTACTAGAAATTTCTTGGAGCTCGCATCCTCCGCCATATATTTATTTTCCAAGGCATCTCACAACTCCTTTGCGGATTCTTGGTATTAATAGATGTCAAAAAGAGCATCTTGCATACCATTGAGGATGTGTCCCCGGCAAATAAAATCATCGTTGTCCCATTTAGACCTCTTTCGATTTTGTTCAAGGACCTCCGCTTCTGGATCATCGGCCTTAGGAGCATCCGGCTTAGGTGAACTAATCACATAAGCCACATTCAAGGTAGTGAGCATGAACATCATCTTCTTTTGCCAACGTCTAAAGTCGACGCCGACAAATTTCTCTAACTTAGCAAAGTTAGAAGTGAAATCTTTCATTGTTGCCATCGATTAAGAGAAATGTTATCACAAAAGATTATTGGGAACTATATAATGTAATATAAATTACAATCGGGAATTTGTATAAACCCCTTTGTGTGATGACAAATGAAAAATACAAGATGATTACAATGCTTATAAAATAAAGAAGATTGTGTTGTAACGACAACCGTTACCCGGAAACTTGATACAAGTTGTAGGCGTGTGTTCACTTTCCTTTTGTGATATTTCCCCCACAAAGGTACTTGGGTTGATATGTGGAAATTCACAATGAGATACAAACAACTTCAATATATCCTTAGTACTCAGGATATATAACTTAATAGCAATGTGTTTGAGAAAACTATGAGCAATGTATAGCTTGAAACAAGAGTTAATTACTCTCTTGAACAAGCAAAGAACAAAAGAGAGAAAAGATTAGAAGTATTCAGGAATTCGGTGCAAGAAACACATGAGCCTAGCACCTCTATTTATACACAAGAGGAGTCAAAGGCATTCATCACCATTCATGACCATATTGATGAGGAAACCATCAATTGTCATTAACTTGGGCATTCATGAGCATAATTGGTCATAATCCTCTCAATAATCTCAGAAATAATGAGATTAAAGAGGGTATCTTAAGCATTAAATTCAAGAAAAACGGGAAGAAAAGCAACGGTAAAGTCCAGCCACTGACCACCGAGTCGGCGATCTGTCCTCCCCAAGGATCGCCGACTCGGCGATTGCCTTCTGACCAAACATGAGTTTTCCAGTGAGCAAAAGCCGACTCGTTTTTAGCTCACTCTTAGGGACAGCCGAGTCGGCGATGGCCTTCTGACCAAGTTGACTTGGTTTGTCCCTTTACCTCATATTGTCATTACTATAAATGCTTACGGACTTAGTACATGAGTACGTATTTGTCCCACTACTCTAGTAGCTTTAGATATATATTACGGACTTATAAATTGTCCCACTACCTTAGTAGTACTTGGTGATTATAATATTTATAATATTCAGGATTATTATACACTAAATGTTCAACAAAACCAACATTTTATTTCCGACTAATAGTGTTAGAGTATATAACATATTCTAGGGCCTCAACCATCAGCTTAAGCTTTTGGTTGAGTTGGTTCCTTGACAAATAGTTCAACAAATAGTAATCTTATATTTTTAAGCAATAGATCCTAATAACACTCACTCCCTTTGTTACACCAAATTAACTCTATAAATATTTGATTGGGTACCAAGGAAAAAGATAAAAAACAACATTTCATAAGAACACTCCATAAATACTAATTTATATAGAATTTCATAAGAGTGAAAAAAATTCCTCACCAATATCTCACTACACTTTCTTTCTCATCGATATCATATTTTTGTGTAGAAATATTTTACATAGAAAAGTTATCCCATGAAAAAACAAGAAAAAATTCTCACTACTTCCTAAATACTTATTTATATAGTATTTAAAAATAATTTTTCTTAAAGTATGTTAAAATATAACAAAATGGGTGTCTAATTATAAAGCATAAAATTTTATGTATATTGATATATTTATATTTATCTTTTGATATATGTATAAAATAAGAAACCTATTTAAGAAAATAAAAAATAGGAAAATTTGATTTTAAACATATGAACTTTGCCTCATTTGCTTCTAAACGTTCGAACTTTCGATTAATATTTAGAGGCATGAACTTTGGGGGTCGTCCGCCAAAAAAGATTCATATTACCTGTAACCGGCTAAAATTTTGAAAACGATTAACTTCCCTCATGCACCATTAATTCCCCACCTGTAAAAGCTTTCCCTCCCTTCTCTGATTGAACACCCATCATCATCAACCATTTACTCCCTTCTTAACTCCCTTCTTCAATTCTCCAGCTTCCTCCTTCTGATTTTCTCTATAAATCTTACCGTAATCCTTTAATTAGCCTAAGATCTCACTCAGGAGTAGCATTGAAGAACACTGATGCGCAGGAAAGGGGTAAGTCAATTTGTTTGGCTATTTTCGGCATATTCTTTCTTCCATTTTTGGGTTCTTTTAATGTTAATGGTGTTGTGTTTCTGAAAGTTTGTTTTTTTCTGTGTTTGTTCAAATGTTGTAGAAAATGGAAACAAAATTTATATTTTGCTATTGGTATGGTGGTAAGTTTGTTGAAGATAATGCTGATGTTGTTTATATTGGAAATATAATGCAAATACAAATAAAACAAACCGATTTGTATTTCCTTTGTGTGAATGGCAATGGAACTCCTTGCTTTGTAAATCATCAAATGGACACCATGAAGATAAGGTTGCGACAATCTAAGAAGTCGCTCGGAAACTTGATATGAGTAGAAGGCGTTCATACACTTTCCTATTGTGATATTTCTCCCACAAAGGTGCTTGGGATGATAACTGAAATTCACAATGAGATACAATCTACACAACAATGTACTAGCACAAAGTACATTGCAATAGTAAATACAAGTGTTGTAGTGAATTAAGAACTTTGATGATATTGAGAGTTAATTACTCTCTCAATATTATCTCATGAAAGGAAGAACAAGAATGAGAGTATTCTTAAGATAGAAAATAAGAAATGATATGGAAAATGGGATAGATTGTCCCTTGGCATGCAACCTCTATATATAGAGCTATGCATCAAACAATACCTCCTTTTGAAATAAAAGTATTTCACCAAGCAAAGCTTATGAATCAAAGTAATGTTTCACGAAGTAAAACTTTATGAACCAAAATAATGTTTCATCAAGCAAAGCTTATGAACCAAAGTAATGTTTCACCAAACAAAGCTTATGAATCAAACCAATGATTTCATCAAACAGAACGTATGAATCAAAGTAACGATTCATCAAAATCTTTGAGGTATTTAATTGGACGTATAATATATTTATTTAGTCCCATACTACTATACTAAGTATGTAGTATATACAAATCTAGGTCTATATACTCTAAATGTTTAACAATCCTCCCCCATTTAGAGTATAACGGACCTCCTTCTTCCTTTACACATTAAGTATATAATTCCGTTTCATGCATCAACGCTAATGTCCCTACGGATTGAATTAACGCCTAGTATAAAACACTTCACAAGTGATTGAACTAGAATGATGTCCCTACGGATTGAATCAACTAGCCCATCTAACCACTTGAAGGTTAAATACACACAAAACCAATAACACATTGTCATTTACCTTGACACATTATATAGGGCCGTGTCCATATCTATTCATAAGTTTATCATAGTCGGATATGCCAATCTTGACTACTTGAAGCGGCCAAAACTTCAAACTTATATAGGTAGGTTCTCACTACGTAAAACATATCCCCGTGATAGGATACCACCAAGAGCTCTTCAACCCTTGATCTTGAGAACTTAAACGACTACCTTGTCATCACGGTCTAAAGCAACTATGGGTCATTCATCCTTGTTGCTTTCAAAGACTTTAAAGGACTTTACCACATTGAATTCAAGACACAATGCTACTTGTGTGTGAATTGGGACTTTTCCTTTAAACTTTATTGACATAAACCGATCTCAATTGACGCTTGTTCAATTGAAACCTTACTCATGGTTAATAAACCATATAGAATGTAATATTCACATAATCAAGAATTATGACCCCTTTAACAATAAATCCTTGCACTAGGCTGTGCCTATGAGCAATTTTTCTGGATCTTATCGTTATACACTTGATTATACTTCTACAAAAAACCGTTACGCAACCTTATGAATATCCACCGGTGATATTGACTTTGGTAACAACGGTATCTCAAACATGAGATTCTTTATCCATTTCGCTTCATACACTGATAAAGCAAGCACTATGAATTTTGCGAACATAGTGGAATCAACGATGCACATTTGTTTCTTTGAGGACTATGTAATGGAACCTCCCCCATAAACAAATACCTAACCACTCTTTGAAGAATTATCCTCTTCATTAGTGATCCAACTAGCATCGTAATAACCTTCCAAAATAGGAGGTTCACTACTATAAGTTATAAAAATATATCAACTTGTCACATATAATTTATTAATAAATTATATACCATCCATTTTCTTAAATGAATCAAATAAACATACCAAAAATATTATTACAAACCAGTAATAATAATTTGATTTATAAACATTATGGAATTTTTAATCACCATAAAACATAGTTTGTAAAATCTATGCAAATTAATTTATCCTCTTATATAGGATAACATTTATTTCATAACCATGTTCATAAGTAATGATAAAAACGATCATTTAATTATAATTTCAACATTGTTGAATTATACATAATAATTTAACTTAATTATTATAAATAATGGTCCAACCATATTAAATTTAAATTTAATATATTCCATATACACAAAAGTGTATATCCACATGACATAAAATTCCTACCCCTTTATCTTAGTTATAATATAACTAAATTAACTTGGGTAATAACATAACTCATTTGAGTATGTCAAAAAAAAAAAAATCATTACCCCTTATTATTATTTTGTAATAAACTTGGGTAAACAAAATTATATGTCAATTTAATTCTTGTCTCATCTCAAGAGATACTTGACAAGAGTCAATAAATTTACCATTTACTTATAAGTAGTTATTACAAAATAACCATCATAACCAACCACAAAATGGGTACATCAATTAAATTGATACAAATATATAATTCAATTCCAAAACATACATATTAATAATATCATGTAATAATAGTATGTATCATGTATAAATAAAAGATCGAAAACATCATATCAATCAAACAATGAATTAATCATACCGTTGACTATATTACCATGCATCAAAATAATACATAACTTTCTTGCCTTTCTTATTAAGCATATTCTTATGAAAAGATAATATGATATACATACATGCTTATCAATATCTTAAAGAAAAACAAATAAAGACAAATCATAAAGTAAAAGAAACATGTTAATACATAACATCACGAGAGGAGGTGGTCTAACTACCAAAAACCAAAAAATCATATATTTAAATATGAACATATCATGATCCATAGATAACCATACTTTGTTAATATAACATATATAGTTAATTCACTTATATAAAATTAAACTAACACATGATAAGACACAATACGTAAGTCATTCATATTGCTTGGGTGACGGCACATAAGAACCACCATCAAAATCTTATTCATTAAAACATCATAAACAAAATCATCCTTCAATCAAATAAAATTTGATTAAACACATACTTTATGTATACTTGGCAATTTTAATTTATATTTAAAATATAAATCTTAACCATTGTAGTAATTTTATACTACAAAATTTTCATTGCCCTTTTAATTAACCATGATGATCACATGAATAAATTCTATTCTCTTTTCTTAATTATAAATTATTAAGAAATAACACTTTATGATTTCCATCATAAATTCCATCATCAAAATAACACATACCCACTTCTCTAGATCATATCTTTGTAAATAATATTACCCACATGCTTTACTTCAAATTAACATAAATTTGAACACATGTATATGATCATCCAAAAGAATATTTAAATGTATGCAAAAACTTTCTCACAATTTTAAACACAAAAATATCAAACATAGTTATTGATAAATAAATTACATGAAAGAAAACTTACTTGTTTTCCATAATACTTCTTATTAAATATACTCTTGAAAATAATATTTCATTTTCCATCATCAATATTCATATCGAAAAAATATTGTCCAACTTGATGAAAACACAACGAGATTCTTAATGCTTGCCATCTTTGAAGAGTTATCACAATAGATTATTGGAAATATAATGCAAATACAAATAAAACAAACCGATTTGTATTTCCTTTGTGTGAATGGCAATGGAACTCCTTGCTTTGTAAATCATCAAATGGACACCATGAAGATAAGGTTGCGACAATCTAAGAAGTCGCTCGGAAACTTGATATGAGTAGAAGGCGTTCATACACTTTCCTATTGTGATATTTCTCCCACAAAGGTGCTTGGGATGATAACTGAAATTCACAATGAGATACAATCTACACAACAATGTACTAGCACAAAGTACATTGCAATAGTAAATACAAGTGTTGTAGTGAATTAAGAACTTTGATGATATTGAGAGTTAATTACTCTCTCAATATTATCTCATGAAAGGAAGAACAAGAATGAGAGTATTCTTAAGATAGAAAATAAGAAATGATATGGAAAATGGGATAGATTGTCCCTTGGCATGCAACCTCTATATATAGAGCTATGCATCAAACAATACCTCCTTTTGAAATAAAAGTATTTCACCAAGCAAAGCTTATGAATCAAAGTAATGTTTCACGAAGTAAAACTTTATGAACCAAAATAATGTTTCATCAAGCAAAGCTTATGAACCAAAGTAATGTTTCACCAAACAAAGCTTATGAATCAAACCAATGATTTCATCAAACAGAACGTATGAATCAAAGTAACGATTCATCAAAATCTTTGAGGTATTTAATTGGACGTATAATATATTTATTTAGTCCCATACTACTATACTAAGTATGTAGTATATACAAATCTAGGTCTATATACTCTAAATGTTTAACAGTTTATGTTGGGGGAATGGGTAGAACTTTTGATGTTAGTCCAGTAGATTTATGCTTGAAGTGTTTGTTAAATTTGGCTGAAAGTTGTGTAAATAGCAAAATTATTGATGGTTTGTATTACTGTGTTCCTGGTGTGCCTTTGAGTGTTGGGTTGAAGAAAATCGTTTCTGAAGATGATTCTTTTCAACTTAGTCAAACAACCATTTTGAATAGGTTTGTGGATGTATATGTATTAGCTAGGATTCCTGTGTCCCCTTTTTCCATTATTGGCAGTCCCTTTGTCCAACCATCACTTTCACAAGTTGAAAGTGAAACAACTTCACTTGGGGTCAAAACAGTAACCTAGAAGTTGACTATAAGAAGGGGACCACAAAGTGGTATGGGGGGTAAAAAGCAAACATCCTCAAACCCAGATTTGTCTTTCCATGTAGACACTACAATTGATTCTTGGTTATTAAATAAACCACTTGCTGAACCACCAACTACTGACCTACCTATTGATAAGCCTTCCACCTCCTCTATTAATGAAACCACACATGCAGTAGATCTAGGAACCAAAAGTAAATGTAACGAACCTTGTAGATCTGAGGAATTAGAAGAGAGTAGTGATGAAGCTGATGAGGATGTTGAGGATATTGTAGGAGCAAAAGCTGATATATTGTTACATGAGAATGAGTACTTGAATAAGGAAGAAGGGGTTGAAGAATCAAGTGATGAGGAGTACTTGATGAAGCTAGATAGTCCCCACTCCTCAGAAGGTGAAGGTGATGCTGATATAGGGAAGAAGAAGAAGAGTACTTTGGTTCCTGAAACCACAGATTTCAAGACCTTTGAATGGGTTATAGGTCAAAGGTTTGGAAGCAAGAGGCTTTTTAAGTAGGCTTTAGCAACTATATGCTATTTATCAAGGTAATAATGTAGGTATTAGATCAAGCAACAAAAAATATAGTCAAAGAACAGTAGTTAAGTGTGTTGTTGGTTGTCCATTTTATGTGTATGCTAGTTGGGATAGCAGGAGAGCTACATTTGTAGTTAAGTCAGTGTAGAGTGAACATACTTGTTGTAGGAATATGGAAAAGAATAGACAAATGAAAGCAATGTGGGTTGCACATCAGCTTTTAGATGTGTTTAAGACAAGACCACATTGGCCAGCTAGGGAAATTATGGATGCAATTAAGAGGGCTTTTGGTGTGATTATGAAGAGAGATTTTTCTCATAAGGTTAAGTACAATGCTCACAGATTGCTTCATGGTAGTATGACAGAGCATTACAACAAATTGGGAATTTATGTTCATGTCCTGAAGCAGGCATGCCCTACAAGTTTGATAGAGCTTGTTACTGATAATGTTCCTTCAGATCTTTAAGAGACTACATATTTGTTTTGAGGGTTTAAAGCAAGGTTGAGTTGATGGTTGTAGGAAGGTGATTTGCATAGATGCATGTTTCCTCAAGACATTCTTGGGACTTGGGAGGTCAGTTGTTAGTTGCTATTGGAAGGGATAACAATGATTAGATGTTCCCCATATCTTGGGCAATTGTTGAGGGGGAGAATAATGAAAGGTGGAGGTGGTTTCTTACTGGCTTACAGAACTATTTGGGATTGGGTGCTGGTGAAGATGTGGTTATTATCTCTAATGAACACAAGGTATGTGTGTTCTCATTTTGGCTTAGTTTTTTTTTTTTTGGTAATTCACTTCACTTATTAGTGTTTGTTATGTTATTGTTATTTTGAAGAGTATTGTTAGTTGTGTTGCCCAAATTCTACCAAAGGCAGAGCATAGGTACTGTGCAAGACATATTTATGCCAATTAGCATAAGTCATTCAAAGGGGATGAATTGAAGATGCTTTTTTAGAAGGCAGCAAAGGCATGGAATGTTGTTGACTATGAGCAAGCATTGGAGTAGATGAGACAGATTGATGATAAAGCTGTGGAGGGGTTTAAGAGTTACAAACCTTCATGTTTTTGTAGAGCATTCATGAAGACAAGTTGCAGGGTGGATGTTATTGTTAATAATATGGCTGAGACATTCAATGGTTATATCATCAATGCTAGGAGAAAGCATGTGATGTCCATGTTAGAGGACATTAGGACAGCTGTGATGCAGAGGTTATTTATTAAGAAGAATGAGTCAGAGAAATGGAAGTACAACTATGGTCCAAGAGTGATTGCCAAGTTGGAGAAGGAGAAAGAGCAAGCAAGAGGTTGTGATGCAATTCCATCAACATCCACAATCTTCCAATGCACTGATGCAATGGGAGATGTTTTGTTTGTTGATTTAGGGCAGAAAACATGTTCTTGTAGAAGGTGGGATTTAACAGGAATCCCTTGCAGGCATGCAGTTGCTTGCATCTCATTCCTGCATCAAAAGGTGGAAGACTTTATTGATCCTTTGTACACTAAGGACAGGTATTTGAAAGCCTATTCTTTCTTTATACCACCAATTGAAGGCCATAAGTTCTGGCCTAAGATGAGTAGCTCCTTAATCCCTCCACCCATCAACGTCCTGGAAGACCAAGAAGAAAGAGAAGAAGGGATCCCCATGAGAGTCCCAAAAAACCAGGCAAATTAAGTAGGCATGGCACAGAAATGACTTGTGGGATTTGCAGTGAGAAGGGGCACAACAGGAGATCATGCCCAAATAAGGCTACAGCTGCTGCAAGTATTATTAATCTGAATGAGATCCCACAGCATACAGAGACTACTGAATGTCAAGGTTCAACACACAGTTTGTCATTGCCTTCTGCTCAACCTACAAGAACTGGGAGGCATGGAAGGAGCATAAGGAGTGGTGTAGGTGCAAGGGGAGGAAGAGCAAGAAGTGGAAGGTCTGGCCAAGCTAGTCAAGGTTCTCAACCAAGTCAGTGTTCACAACCAACTCAAGGATCCAAAACATAGTTGCTGTTTTATGTATGTATGTAATGGTAGAGGTGTATTTTTTTGGGCATCAGTTACCATACACCTATATTATGCTTGTTTAAGAGGGGATGTATTTTGCTTGTAATGGGGTGGATGTATTGTGAAAAAGAATGACAAAATGACATTAATATGATGAAATTAGTTTTATGAAACTGATATTTATATAAATTTAGCAGTACATTTTCTTGCACATTACATTACAAACTTCCTCTTAATTAAGGATTCTAGTTCTTACAAAGAGCAACATACATTACAAATACAGTCCAAGACATACACAACATTAAAAAACAAGTTCTTCTCTCTAATTGCAACTTTCTTCAATTCCATTTTCAAGTTATTAATTTCTGCCTTGTATTGTTGTTTCTTCAATTCTGATTTCTTCTTCATCTTAGCCAAATCCTTCACCATTTGCTCTGTCTCTGTCACCTTCAATTGTAATTCATCTTCACAATCCTTCTCCCATTTGAAGAACGCACAATCATCATTCTTTAACAAGGAAGAAACAAGACTTAGAACAATTTTTAACTTAAAAATTGATAAACCCTAAAAAATAAAAAAACACTTATATTTGTTTGGGGTTGTTGAAAATTTCCTCTCGATGAGTTTTTTTACAAACATTTCCAAGGTTTTTTACATTTACTCACTAGTGGGGTACAAAAACTCACAATAAATTTTTCAATCATAGAAAATTTCCACACCATTGAAAGTGTTCTAAGGTAGCAAAAGAGATACGTACTCCATAAAATGAAAATTTAAATTAAAATAAAGACAAATTTCATGTGTTAACCAAAACATTTTAAAAATACACGTGGTAATCTTTAGTTTACCAAATTGTTCAACTATGACCTTTGTGCACATAAAACGGCAGCAAACGTTAATTTTGAAACTTTAAGGCTGTTGTATGCCTATTTATGCGACTTACCATTTCAAATTCCACCGATTTCAACCTTTTTCCCAAAAAATAAACCCTAACCCTACTATCTTTCATCCAAATCACATTTACCTCCAAATTTAAATATAGTATTTGAAATGCTCGGTTAGGATTTATGTTTTGAGGAAAATGTTCAAACTCATAGAATTTAAAATGGCAAGCCGCATAAATAGGCGTACGACAACCTTAAAAGTTAAAGCTGCGAAATTAATGTTTACTAACATCTTCATTTTATGTGCAAAAATGTCACACGAGAACAATTTGGTAAACCTTAAAATGATCGGATGGATTTTTTTCAAAAAATTTTATTTGAACTTTGTTAAATTTAACGAAACTATTAAAAATCGAGGATTTACAGAAAACGGGGTATTTGTCTTGTGAAACCATAGCCATGGGTTGGGAAAATTTTCAATTACAAACTTAAAAAGGGAGGTGAAGTGACTAAATAGGCTCTAGAAAGGGATTAGGGTTCCTGGAATCCCTTTTATCCACCTTCTTCTCCTCTCTTTTGGATTTCCCTTCTCGACTGCTATATTTTAACGGTATTTTTTTTGGTTATCATGTTATCAGTATGCTAGGTTTTCCGTGAATCTGAATCGATTCGATCTGTTAAATTTTACCGAAGAACAAAATTTTGATAAAAGTTTACAATTTAGAACTGATTACTATGCAAGGATTGCAGAAATCAAAAAGGATTTCTTGGGCTTCTGATGGAAATCTTTGTCAGGTATTTTGCCTAGAAAATGAATTAAACTTTGTAATTTTTTTATTTGAACTTTGTTAATTTTAGTACTTTGAACTCAAAATGAAATTAAACACAAAACCCCAATTAATTTGGTAATTCAGAAAGTAGTTTTGTTAAAATGAGTATATGGAGTTTAAGAACGAGATGAAACAAAAAAAACCATTTGTTTTGATATTAAAGGGATTGGTTTGTTGATTAATTTGAGTACTTGGAATTAAAAATGACATTAAACAGAAACCCCCAATTAATTTGATATCAAAGGGATTGGTTTTGAGATCTAAGAATTTGGGGAGACACAATACATCATTTATCACTCTGCATGCGAATTGGGATCATCTGAAAACTATATAAACAAATAAATTTCTGGGTTCCATTTTCTTCAATTAAGAGTTAAATGAATCAATCGTATTTAATCTTTGAATTGTTAAATTAATGTAGCAATTTTCATTTTTCTCAAATATATAACCCCAGTAATTTCATGTTAACTGCTATTTTTAGTTTTAATTAACAAGACATGAAGCTTTTTCACTGAAATAACTGCAATTAGATTATATGGAGTTACAACTACTTTGCTATGCTTGCTACAATAGGAGACATACTTCATATGTGCACGAAATGTGAAAGTGTCTATATTTGTTATGATTAGCTGGGTTATGCGTGTGGCAGAAGAATATAATTATCCTGTGGCAAAAGTTTATGCCGCGACCTGGATTTTCTCGTGGCAAAAATCTAGCCACCTTCACTTGTGTCACGGTAGTCTCAAGCTCAAATTTCCGTGGCTGGGCAACATAGCCCCGAGAAATTCTTACTTGTGCAGCGACTACAACTGTGGCACAACCGCACAAGTGATGACTTGTAGTAGTGAACAGGTGTTTTATGGTATATATGGATGATGTTTTATGGTATATATGGATGATGTCTGTCTCTTTGAACTAGTTTGCTCCTCCTTTGGTTAAAAGGTAGTTTCTTTGCTGAATGAGTTCATCAAGATTCATCGGGATGATGATAGATGGTGAGAAGCCATGTATCATAGCGTTTGTGCCTGTATTGGGATTTTTTTGGGTATATTCTTTGCAACTAACCTTCTTTTTACAGATAGTCAATACTTGTTGCCTATCTTTTTATATTCTAGGAGATGGTTTTAGATGTGTATATAGCAGTTCACTGGTGTAAGGATCTGAATGATGGTCATATTTGATGCATTTCATGTATGGAGGACACTATTAATAGTTTTTAGGTTTGTATAGCTGTGTTGATGGCTAGTGTATCTCTACATTTGCTAACTTTAATGGAGGTGCTATAGTTCAGATGCAATCTGATGGCTACTGTCCTTGTGCTTATATATGAGCATTTCTTGCTTTAGTGAGTTAAGAAATGCTGTTAGGATCTAAAGCTTGCTCATTTTTCTATCTTTCTAGTAAGTATTTTGGTTTCTACATGAGAGAAATTGAGATTTTCCATTCAATATGTGTGAGGCTTTTTGCTTCTAGTATTTGAGCCATAGTGCAAAAACAAGGCTGCATCACCGTATTGTTACTGTATCGTTAAGAATTTTGAGTTTACCGCGACCAAAGTCATTTCCGAAACCGTGACTGAAAACGTATTTTTACACTATTATTTGGGATCTTGATGTAACATAGACTTCTAGCTTTCATTTTGTTTTATACATTAGAAATGTGGCTCTATATTTAGAACACATAATGGAGCAAACTTGATGAGGATTTTCTTGAGGTTCTGTTGCTCGCTTCCTTTTATCCCTCCTCTCTAGCCAGTAGCATGTGCGTTTAGAGTGAATAACGTAATTGTTATGCAAAATAGATGAATGATTGATCTTTAATTTTGAAATTTTTTTGTTGGCAGCATTGAATTGCATGATTGGGTAAAACTAATAGGAAGGTTGTTTATACTTCATAAAATCTGTAGAATCTGTTTGTTTCCTTCTCTCAAAATGATATTGCTTTCCTTTCCAGTTCTCTTTGTCAAGCCTCATCGAGGATACAACCCTGTTTGTTTACTTCTCTACATTTATGTGATTTTACTAAATTTACGTTCACTAATATATGCTGTAAAAATGTACTTCACCACAATTCCCTTGCACTGCAGACTTACTGATCTGAACTTTATCCCCCTTTTGAACCTCCTTTAGCAAATAGAAGCTGATACAACACAAGTTTGAGAAACAATTGCTAAACCTAACAGCTTTCGACTGGTAATTTGAGCCACAAAAAAATTTCAGTGCCACCTCAATCTCATTTCCTTTTTTTTCCTTTTAGTAGGATCATTACACTGTATTGTGTTTTTCGAATGTTCTTAATAGATCAATATGGTTAGTGGTAGGTCAATAGCTTCATTCAGTGTAAACTATTCAACAACGACCATGCATTGCCCTTTGAATTCTTCTTTCTCTCACTTTTTGTATTACGAGGGTAACTTGTGTACATATATTCGACCTTCTTATACCACCTAAGCTAGAGCTTGGAGCCACTTAGTGGCAATTGGGTGCTAAAACGTTGCATTTTTCTTTCTTCTATTGACTTTTAATTGTATTGGGTGCCTGCTACATCTTTTTTGAGGGTTCCTCCTAGCTACTTTTCCCATTCTGGTTGACCACCATTTTATCTTCCAAATCCTTCAACACCCTAACAAGTGGCGTTGCTTCCCCATTGGTCTGTGATCTCCCTTTACATTCATTCAGGCTGATTTAATTTTTCAAACTAGATAATGGTTCATGATGTCAATTGTCAATGTCCTAAATCTCTAATGAATGCCTTCACTTTGTTAAACTGATGTCTATTTTAGTTATTATTCATTCAGGGATGAACTCTAATGGTCTTGTGTAAATATTATTTCTGGGGGATTGGTAAGGATTTGTTGCCTTTTAGCCTGGTATATGCTTTTCTGGTCTTAGCATACTGATAATATAGTTGCATATATCCATGATAATTCCACATTATATTGTGTTGTATTTCCTGATGTACTCAATTGGTTATCTGTATATTTGATTGTCACTTAAGAATGCTTCTACGCAATTAGTATCTAAATTTTCTAATTGTTATCTTAGTTTTAGGTTCGTCTTAGTGAACATGTTCGTAGCAAGATGATGTTATGCTATTTGCATTATGTGCAAAGTAGCCTGTTGTCTTTAGGGTGCTTTTTCTGGGGTATTGATTACGGTGTGCTTTTAAAAGGATTTTAGTTGTGCTGTGATATTTTTGGGTTTAGACACTTAACTTCAAATTATATCACGTATGTTCTGTCAGTGATTGCGCCCGCACTGGAATGAACGAACCCTAATACTTATACTGTGTCTTTCTGTTCCGTTATTAGTTTGGTTATTTGGAGTCAGGCTATTGATTGGCCTACATTATTAAGCTCTACTTTACTCAGATATTTGACATACTCTATCTCTTTTTAAATGTCCCTATATGAGGCAAGTTAGAGTTAGAGAATTTAGTGAGTAGATCCGCTTTTCCTATGTAGTATAGAAAAAACTCAAAGGGGGTAGAGTGAGTAATATATATCTTGTTCCTCATTTTATGCAATCTGTCGTATCAACTTTTCAGCAACGCATCACAGTTCGGGTAGTATTGCTGTAATGTTTAGAATTGCTATACCTATACCACATGCTTGGGATTTACTTAACCAGGGGTTAACTTTCAATGGGTAAATTATTTCTTTCCCATACAAGGGGCGTATTTGTGTTTGGCTTTATTATGGGGGCATTGTATTCCACCTCTCTTCTCTCCTCTCCTCTATGCTTTAATTCGGTTCACTGTTAGCAAAGTGGCTGGGGAGGCAATGTTGTTTTCGGGGGTCAGATTACCGTAGAACAGACATTTATACTTACGGAGCTCATTCAGGGCTGATTGAAGTAGTTATGTGTTCTGAAGTAGATTATGGTTATGTGCTGATGTGTGAGTAGTAGTTACTTGCTTGCATGTTGTGAAAACATATGGTTATTCATTTGATCGTCATTAGAAGGGCTCACCCAGCTTTACACATTAATTGTTGTGGATATTCTGGAAGATGTTGATATTCATGTAGGTTTTTTTTATTTTGATTATAAAGTCGGATGACATTTAAACCTCGTGAGTTATGATTATAGAGACTGTAAAGGCTTCTTACATTGATCATTTTTGTATTCCCTCGCATTCTAAATAAACATCAGATTGAACTTGATATGAACTCCCTTCAGTTCTATATGTACATTATTATATTATAGTGTAGAAGTCATGGAAATTTATGTAGGTTGCGTTGTTCTGATTAAATCACATGGTGTTTTAACATCATGAGTTATGATAACACGAAAAAATGTAAAAGCTTTAAGATAGATCAGTTTTGTGAATCATATGAAGTTTGCCCTCCCCCCTGTGAATCATAAGAAGTTTGCCCTCCCCCCTCTCAATATACTGTTTCCATGTGTAGACCTATATTTTCTTGCCAAATTGTCTTGGATATTGTGAGGAATCTCAATTCCCATGTATAAATTACGCGGTTTGATGGCTTGAACAGGTTAGGCTCTTTCTTTCAGAAGAACCTCCGTCTCAAGTTGGTTTAGGTGGTCAAGATCACCTCGAAGCAAAGAAAAGTCTTTCTGGTTCGCCTGTGAATGGATTAGTTGCAGAAGACAATCTCCCACCAGGATTTGAAGGTTTTAGTCCAGCAAATCAATTGAAGAACAGGTTAGCGCAGATTCCTGTTATCAAATGGCGGGCCCCTCCAAAAGTGAGTGGCTGTTATCGTTTCATTGCTCTATTGTATCGTCTTGCATCTCCTACTTTGACGTCTTTCCTGTTTATATTTTGTTGTGATGAACAATCCGCTGTCTGGCCTCTTAAGTTCTGGCATCTCTTGTTATGCAGTTTATATTGGATGTTGAGTGGCAAGTTGTCAGCGGCCAAGAAAGTAATGAGATAGAAATCCAAGATCAACGAGAGTTGCGAGTGCTTGAAGCATATTATCCACGGCAATCAGCAATTCCTCCAAAGTTTGATTCATATCCCTAAAACCAACGTCTATCTCTGTCTTAGATTGTGTATATGTGCTGATATATATCGCTTTTTTGTATTCTCAGCCCCGCTGTCGCATCAGACATCGAGTGTGCTGTTCAGGACGATAGAACACCGACTATAGTTCCCATTACTCCCATCGAGGAAGAAGACCTTTCAGAGGATCCTTCGGATTTTGCTGCTTCAGCAAGTGCCACAACTAGCACAAATCCGTTGGTGTTGCAAGGGGAAGTTTCTTTATCTCAAGGTGTTACGACTAATTTTAGCAACGGGACATTGCCCGCTGTATTACCGAGTCTCAGTCAGGAAGATGCACTGAAAGCTGCTCTCACTGCTGTTGCGAAGAGTCATGAGTTGATTGACCATGAATTACTTCTTAAAATCTTCAATAATCCGTCTATCCTCGAACAATTAGTTCGACATCAAGATCCCGGCGCTCTGTCTCAATCGATTTTACCAATGCCAATGGAGCGCCCACAGCCTATTGCCAAACCGCAATCATTTCCTCCGGTTGCTCAACTTAACATGGAAAAAGGATCATCATCGTCAGCAATGATGTCCAATGGGTATTTATACCCGTACGCAAATGGAACAGTTCCAATGACCCATCAGCCATTAGTCTCGCCCGTCCCTGGAGTCGTCCCTCAGGTTTCTCCTGTATCGGCTCCGGCTTCTCATGTGAAGGACATCAACTACTACAAGAATTTGATTCAGCAACATGGAGAAGAAAGGCAAATTGAGGCTCAACTCCCACCTCCATTTCCACCCCATCCCATCCATCATCACCAAGGTATAGATCAAGATGTTGTAGATAGCTCAAAACCAAGGGATGCTAAACCTAAAATCATGAAGCCTTGTATTTATTTCAATACTCCAAAGGGTTGTCGAAATGGAGCGAAATGTATTTATCAACATGACATGTCGGGCCAAAAACGGGTTAGTAATATCTCAGAAATGCAGAGTGCAAAGAGAATGAAGGAGGATAAAGAGTTTAGAGGATCTCAATGAATCATTTTCGAGAATGTTCTGCCCATATTCTTGCTTGCCTCACCCCGAAATCGTGATTGTCGGGCAAGTGTAGGGAAAACTCAGTTTTCCGATGATCCAAATGGTGGAAATCTGTTACCTTTCAGATAGCTTCATTGTGTTCTGGCAATGTATACCGAGTGTACTAATTAGTTGGAGAGTTTTCAACCTCATTTTGGCTCAAATTTTATTTTGATTCGGCTGATTATATTTGTTTAATTTTTAGGCTCTAACTGACCGAATTTAAAGGTTGAAAAATAAGTAGTTCATGAGAGGGGTAATTAGATGCATATAACTTTTCTATATGGAAGTTGGAACAATTTACCTTGAATGAATTAAAGTACATAGCACTTATATGATACTATCTCCAGTTTTAAATACTCCCTCCAATTCAATTCAGTTGTCCCATTTGGGATTGGCACGGATATTAAGAGTGAGTGGTAGTTGGGTATTTTAATTGATTAAATAATTGTAAAGATGGTAGTTGGGTATTTTAATTGATTAAATTAATTGTAAAGGTGGTAGTTGGGTATTGGGAATTGTAAAAGTGGGGTTTTAATTTGATTAAATTAATTGTAAAGGTGGTAGTGGGGTATTGGGAATTGGAAAAGTGAGGGTATTTAGGTAAAAAAAGATGTACCAAAATAGAAATGGGACAATTGAAGTGAGTTGTCCCAATAAGGAAATGGGACAACTGAATTGAATTGGAGGGAGTAGTTGCTAGAGTCCCTGTAGTAAATACTGTTCATTAAGTGATTTTATTTGGCATAAACATAGTCAAGACTCAAGAAGAATCATGTTTAGTTCGTCTTAACGTATATTTTCATGATATTAACTTTTTCACAAATTCTTGCTATAGACGGTCTATAGTATAGACAGGTGTAAAGGTCCAACTCATTTTTACACTTTCCAAAAAACATAACTGAAGTTTCCATTGGGTTGGACTGCTGAGAGTGCCGTCTATGCCATAGACGGTCTCTCAGGAGACCTTCTGTAACTTTTTATATGAAACAAAGATACTAAGATTAAAATTGTCCGTTGAATAGTGCAAAAAACAGACTTGTAGCAACCATTAAAAGCTAGAAGTATATATTGCATATACTATTGTTTGTATCTTAATACTTGCAATTCCTCATTTAGACGCGCACATTAAATACAAGAACCATGATAATTTAGAATTGGCTCATATCTCTTTTTGAACCGTGTACAATGAAAGTAGATGATAATTAGAAAGAAATAAAAGATAGTATATATTTTATATATAATATATTGTGTAGTCGTACAATATCCTACCATTAAATTTAATTCTAAATAGGTAAAATCGTACAGACATTAAAGTCTCACGTCAAAATCATATAATGCGAGTAAATACTGAAATGCACTCCGCACCACATTAGTTAGTTGTAACTTGTACGAGAGGTGGTTCAAAGCACGTGTAAGATTCTCGAATCTAAAGAATGATATCACAATAAAATGGGTTGTCCTCTTGGAAAGATTCTTTGTTTGGGTGCAAGAATAGAGAGGGGATCATAAGCCAATTTCCTTTGTGCAAAAAGTTTCCATCTCTTCCCAAAATGAGTTTTCCATGCATCTTGTGTTTCATGAAATGGAAGATATTGCTTTACTCCAAGCTTTGCTTTCTCAACAAAATCAAGTATTCTTTGATTTACTGCTAACATACTTTCCCTTCCATCTATTCCTGATGAATTGATCTTTGCTTGTGATACAAATGCTGCTAAGTATATCACTTCTTCTTCTGGTGTCACTACTGATGTCTTGTCCTTCCATCTATTTATTTAATATTAATGCCAATTTTTTTGGGTTAACTCAAGCAATACAATACGATAACGCCCATTTGGCAGGCGATATTAAATAGTGGAAATGATAATGAAAAGAGTATAATTTTAGTAGTTTTTTTCTTTAATTCATTCATACAATTTCTTCTCATTTGAAAATGTGGTATTAATTAGGCCGTAATGAAAATTTATGTATTTTTTTTATAATCAAATTTTCATTATCATGGGAATAATAAGATATATGCAATAATATGACACTCTTATAAAAATGCGTAATCGCAAGTCTAGTATGAGATGTTTTACATAAGACGAGCCCGTATAATTAGCTCATTTTTCTAATTGATTTAAGGTTATAAATGATCATTCTAAGACTATAAAAATAATCACTTTAAAAGTGTAGGTGATCACTTTAAAACATTAAGTGTATATTGACGAACTCAATATAAATAAAACATATTTAATGAAACTACTTAACTTCAACCTTCAAACCCTGAATTTGTCCTATGTATAACTTTATTTTAAAAAATAAAACATCCGCTTTAGAATAACTATTGACTTCATATAAACAAAACACGTAATAATTTAACACAAATTCTTGTATTATGAGACTGTTTCAACGTGAGACAAGTCTTATACTTGGGTAAAAAAATCAATAATAGAAACTTTTAGTTGATGGGCTTTGTGTTTTGAGGTCGTCTTACCGTGAGACGGTCTCATACAAGACAGGCCGATAATTTAATAAGTCATTTGCGAAATGATGTACCTTGATTGGTTGAATGGGTAAATGAGGATTGGATTATAGCTTATGTTTGCTAGCAAATGACCAAAAACTTGTTCTCCAAATAAATGAATTTTACTCTTGGGAATAAGAAGATTTATCCAAGGAAAGCTTATATTTGGATATTCTATCACTTCAAGTCTGAATTCTGAGGATGGATGAATCCTGTCTAAGAAATCCACATAGCCAACTTGTGACTCCATAAGTGTATGAGGTATATAGTTTAATTTCGACAACATCTTTTCTGTTTCCTGCATCACCAAACACACTCCAAATTCAATTCTGTAGAAAATCATAATGCGGAATTCGGTTTGGGTTTACTCTGGTGAATACTTGATTTGTACTCCCTCCGAATCATTTTAGATGTCCCATTTCCTTATTTGGCAAAATCATATCAATTGTCCCATTTCTATAGAAAATTTAATTCCAACAACAATTCACATATTAATTAATCATTTTCAATTTATTTATTTTAAGGTTCAATTATAAAAATTTGATAATCGCATAGTATAGACAACACTCTCAAGCAGCCCAGCCTAATGGAAATTTCAGTTGTTATTTTTGGAAAGTGTAAAAATTGGCTAGCCTATTACAACCGTCTATGCTATAGACCGTCTATAGCAAGAATTTGTGTATGACTAGGGAGTTCAATGGGCTAGATATAAGCCGTATTGTGTGGGCCGAGTTGGATGAGGGTCTTTAAATATAATAGGGGCTTTACGTGGGCAAACTTTTAAAGCCCAGCCTAGCCCAACCCACTTTAAATTGTATTTGTTATTAAAAAATTTTATAATCTGCATTGCTCAATTTATAATAATTCAATTGTGAAAATATCAATAATCTCTATTGTTGTTGTTATTTAATTAAATAATTAAATTGCTCATCAATTAAGCAATTTACAAGGGCCAGTTTTCGACTTTAATTAAGCCCTTTTATAGTTGAATCTATTTTCGATCCGATCATTACAAAGCCTTCTAAAAACGGGACAGATAAGGGCTTAAAATAGGCTCCGACCTGTTAAACACCCCTACTTATAAGATGTATCTAACAAACATTATCTATACCTTCATGTAGATAACAATTAACAAGTATTCATAATATTTAATCTGTCATTTTATTATAAGATATGTTTTTTTTTTTTTTTTGAAAAAAACCTCGATTTTAAGGAATAGAATCCAAAAGAACTAAGTCACTAATCCAATGAGGACCAGCACCTAGCCAAACAGAATTACAAGAACAATTTGAGGCCCATTTAGCAAGCCTATGGGCTACACCATTGCTTTCCCTAAAACAAAAGGAGAAACTAATGTCTAAACTACTGGACAAATGCAAGATATTATTCGCAAGAATCTGGGCATGAAAGCCTCTGCATCTCATCTTGTTTAAGAGCCTCAATCACAAGATACGCGTCTCCCTCCAAAACAATGTTCCTCCATAGCTGCTCTCTTGCTATATGAACAACCCAATCAGCCGCTTTTAACTCAACCATTTCAGCTGATATTCGGGGTGAGAGGGTCTTGGAAGCTGCCAATAGAACACTCCCTTTGTCATCCCGAGCAATAACACCCTGACCACAACATTCACGTTGTTCATTAACAGAAGCATCAAAATTAATTTTCACCTTTCCTGGATCCGGCTTGTTCCACTTAGACTGCACACGGTGATTCTTCGTTTTCACAATATTGTTCCACTTTTGATAGTCAATAAGGCCATCCTTCGCCCTCTTGTAGCATACTTCCAGGGATGTGTAAACTTTCTCGAAACACAGCTCGTTCCTAGCAAACCAGATTTGCCATAGTAATACAGCAAGAAGATCAATGTTCAAAGGATTTGCTTCACTCATGACCTCAGAAACCCAATGTCGTATGTCTAGAGCTTTCTGTTTGCAAAGCATAGGGGGAGCCATACTCCAAAACTTGCGAACCCAACTACAATCCTTGAAAACATGCATCGTGGATTCATGTGAACCACATCTAGGACAGCGAGAATACTCGATAATCCCTTTTTTGAATAAGTTGCCATTGTGGGGGATAATGTCCCAAACGGCACGCCACAAGAAAATTTTTGCTTTGGGAGGTATATTTAGGCGCCATAACCTTTTCCACATGGGATCCGCTCCACTAGAAGAAGAAGCATATTGATTCACAGACATAACAACTTTATAAGCTTCCTTTACTTTGAATATACATTCATGATTACCAACCCAAACTCTTTCATCTGCAGTAACATTCAAACTAAGTGGGACACTTAGAATGCGATCCACGTCCATGGGCATAAAGCAACTCTTTATTAAACTCCTGTTCCAACACCTTTGCCCTGCTTCAAATAGGTCACTGACCTTAGCATCAGTATCAAGATTTGAGGGGGGCGTGATGATCTTCCCTAACCCTTCCCCACCAAGCCAAGAATCTTTCCAGACCCGAACAGTGCGACCGTCTCCAATCCTCCATCGCGTTCTCGGGCACCAAGAATACTTCGCCAAGCAAAGCTTGGGTTATGACCCAACGTGGTATCCCAAACAGAACACTCAACATAGTGTTTACTTTTAAGGGTTCTAGCCAATAACGTCTCCGGAAACATATGAAGTCGCCATAGTTGTTTAGCTAACAATGCAGAGTTAAATTTATCAAGATCACGAAAACCCATACCACCCTCCCCCTTTGGTCTACATAAGGACTTCCAAGCTTTCCACGGAATCCCCTTCGACACTTTAGACCCCCACCAAAAACTCCTAGTAATACTCTCAATTTCTTGAAAGAAAGATGGGGGTAACCTAAAGCAACTCATAGCGTAGCTTGGGATGGAGTGGATAACTTATTTGATTAAAACTTCTTTCCCCGCTCGAGATAACAACCGCTCCTTCCATCCTTGGAGCTTTTTCCAGATTCTGTTCTGAATTCCCATAAACGATATCTTTTTGATCTATCAAATATATTAGGGAGACCAAGGTACTTGTCATGCCTCTGAACCTCATTCATACCAAGAAAAGAGCGAACATTATCCCAGATATTGTTGCCAAGCCCATGACTAAACGATATTTCACTCTTCTCAAAGTTAATTTTCTGCCCAGATAAATGCTCATAACTCTGGATAATGGATTTGATAGTAGCTGCCATACTCAAATTTGCACGGGTGAAGATCAAGCTATCGTTGGCGAAGAAAAGATGAGACACCATAGGAGACTTTCGAGTGATGGCAATACCGTGCAGCTCACCCTTTGACAGCGCCTTTTTAATAAGCCCCCCAAAGCCCTCGGTACATAACAAAAATAGGTACGGTGATAAGGGGTCCCCTTGCCGAAAACCGTGTTGCGGGATAATGGTGTTTCCGGGCTGACCATTAACAAGGAACGAGTAGGAGATAGACGAAACACAAAGCATTATCCTCTCAATCCATTGCGAAGGAAAACCCATTTTTATCATAATAGAGCGAAGGAAGTCCCACTCGACCCGGTCGTAGGCCTTGCTCATGTCCAATTTTAGTGCCATATATCCCCGCTTTTTCGCCTGATTATTTTTCATAAAGTGAAAAATCTCCGACGACAAAAGAATGTTGTCCGTAATTAGTCTACCTGGTACAAAGGCACTTTGGTGCTCATCTATAATCATCGGGAGGATTTTCTTCAGTCTATTCGCCAAGACCTTAGAAATAAGTTTGTATGAAACATTACACAAATTGATAGGTCGTAAATAATTCATAACCATGGGCTCACGGACTTTTGGGATCAAAACTACAAACATGTGATTCAAATCAGCAGGCATAGAGCCAGCATTAAGAAAATTAAGAACCACAGATATATTTCTTCCCCCACCAAATGCCAATACTTTTTGTAGAACATAGCTAGAAGCCCATCAGGACCCGGAGACTTGCACGGGTGCATCTCCTTAAGGGCTTGGACAATTTCCTCCTTCCTAAAAGGGGTCATAAGATTAGCCGCCATATCCGAACTCACTGTCTGTTCAACGAAGTCTAAATCTTCTAAACTGATGGGATGGCAAGATGAAGTGAACAAGGTATTGTAGAAGCTGGTTACAACCTTCTTGATGGCATCTAAAGATGTCTGGGGAGTTCCATCCATATCCTGAAGCATCTTAATGTTGTTGCGCTTAAGACGACTAGTTGTTTTTGCATGAAAAAAGACAGTATTTTTGTCCCCATCTCGGAGGATAAACGGTTGGCACCGTTGCCAAGCGGCCGTCTCTTCGGTCCGTCTAAGCTCCCTTAGCTCCTTCTCCACCTCCTTGCTCTCATCAATAATGATTCTGGACTGATGAACTGTCTTTAGGCGTTTAAGTCTTCGTTTCAACCAAGCAATTCTCCACTGCGTTCGCTTGAACGTTTCACTGTCCCATTTCATGAAGTGCTTTCCACACTGCTTAACTTTGGCCATCCACGAAATATTATCACAACTGCTAATCTTTTCCCAAAGATCCTTCAAGAAATCATCAAAGTTATCGGCTTGGAGCCACTTGGCCTCGAATCTGAAGAGCTTCTTTCTGAGTAAACCCGAACGTTTATCTTTGCAAATAATCCCACCAAAATGAAGACAAAGAGGATAGTGGTCAGAGCTATCCCAAATCACTGTCTCAAAAACAGCATCACGAAAGAAGTCATTCCATTCCGAGTTTGCAATCATTCGATCCAGCCTTTCCTAAATATACCCATCAGTTCTACCATTACACCAAGTAAAGGATAGCCCACACAACTAACATCCCGAAGATTGAGGCAACTAAGGGTGTCACGAAACTCTTTCATGGACCAAAAAATTTCCCAGACAACCCCCCCGCTTTTCATGGGCAAAAAGAACTTCATTGAAGTCCCCACCAACAAGCCAAGCCATCTCCGACTCACCCCCCAACCTCTTGAGAAGATCCCAGGTATGATGTTTGTGCCCGTGTTTTGACCATCCGTAAATACCGGTGAATCTCCAATGCACACTAGTTGGATGTCTTATTGTAACATCTATGTATCTGCCACTCATTAATCGAAGATTAACATTCTCCTCCTGCTTCCAAAGAAGACCAAGCCCCCCTGCACGCCCAATCGGATCAACCCACACGCCATTCACAAGACATGTACGTCTCTGAATATTCTTTGTGACCCCCGTGCTACATTTTGTTTCGGACAAGAAAACCACAGATGGGGAAAATTGTCTTACCAAATCAGTAAGAGACGCCACTATCATGGGATTTCCCAAACCACGACAGTTCCAACATAACAAGGAGCTCATTGACACCCGAGGGCCCGTTCAGTGGGGCCCGCCACATCATCCGCATTATTTTCAACATCAGCAGTCACCAAGATCCCACGCTTTTTGGTCACATCATTTTGTAAATCCGAGGAAAACAACATCATATCACTATCAAGGGGTCTTTTCATACAACCCACGTTTTGCATGCTTTGATTAGAATTGTCTTGCACCTCTGGAACAACCCTTTTGATTCTTTTCCACTTCTTATCTCGACATCCTGATTCCCCCCTGGATAAACTCTGCACTGTATCACCATTGCCCTCCCCATCTAAATAAGCCGTATTAAGAGAACACTTAGACCCCTCAGACCCATCTACCCCCATAATTGCATAAGGCACAGAATAAGCATCCCCCTTCTTGGGTTCCAACATCACGTTATCCAGTAGCTGCACCACATTGTCAACTTTATCCTTTATTGGAGACGCACTGTGTAGAATTGTAGGTTTAACCACAAACAAAGATCGTGCACACGACTCCTTCCGACTTCCCTCTTCACCCTCCTCCTGCTCTCGAACGGGTCTCCAAGGTGAAGCCTTCAAACTTCCACTGAAATTCTTGTGTAGAATTCGCCTACCTTGTTCCCAAGAATGAGGGCATTGCCTTCATTATGTCTCCCTTTAAAGGGAACGTCATAAAATCTCGCCCAGATTGGAAGCTGATACAATACTGCCTCTGAAGGTTTCTCCACCTCCCCTACTTCACCAAGAAGGAGTGCATAGTGATCAAAGTGCCAAGGTTGGCCCTCCAACACCTTTTTCTTATCCCTCTAATGATGAAATTGGAATTGGTACTTATTTCTCCCTATATTGCTGATTTCAATACCATATTTTAATGCCAAATACTTTTAATGGTGTTCATGAAAGCATTGGAGTTAACCGTCCGTTCCGTCCAAATATGTCCAATAAGACCCAAGGCTAACTTTTTCTCTTCCTCCTCTCCCACATCATCTTCCCACACAACTTCCTTTTCCTCCTCCGACTCAGAGCGCAAAGGGTTAAGATCCTTATTCTGCATGTTTGGGAATGATTCTGCAATACCTTGCTTACCAAGTAAGCTCTTATCAATAGGGTTTGATAAAGAAAATGAATCTTTAGACTGATTCGGCCGCACTTGCTTGAAAGACGTCATAGGAGATTCAGTAAGACACAGACGAATGATCAGACAGAAGAAAACGAGAAGATAGAGAAAGAAAAGAGAAATTTAGACTTCAAAGGTTGAAGACAGAAACTAGCACAAGAAGGCTAGAGAGAAAACCCTCCCAAGGAACCAAAATAATTTAATATGCTATGTCAAGGAACCAACTCAACCAAAAGCTTAAGTTGATGGTTGAGGCCCCAAGATATGTTATATACTCAAAACACCCCTTCACACAAGAGCCCATTAGGCTAGAAGTGTGGATGCAACACAGGCCCCTACATACTTGGCGCTAAATATTTCACTTTAAATGAGGGGTGCTTGAGATTCGAACCCGTGACCTCTTGTCACGTTAGCTTCTAATACCATGTCAAGGAACCAACTCAACCAAAAGTTTAAGCTTATGGTTGAAGCCCCAAGATATGTTATATACTCTAACATGCTACAATATTATTCCTTAAATAAAACAGGTCCAGAGAAACATAGGGAATATGTAGGTGGGATTCTAACCTGGTTGACAAGTGATTGATCCTGAGGATTAAAAAACTTGGCAACTTCAAGAAAGTAGAGAAGTTTCCCTTGAGAGACTGATTGAATAGCGTTGATGAGTTGTTGTTTAGGAATAAAGGTAGATGTCCAGTTATTCACAATATTTGTTAGGACAAATCCTTCGATATAATCAAAGCTAAAGCTATCATTTGATGACATAATCAGGTATTCTTGATCCTTTGTTAATAAATTAAATTCCGAGTAAACCACTCTAATCCATTTCACCTGTACAAATATATGATCAACAATAACATTCTATTAATACACTACCGATTAAATGCAATTTGTATAAGACAAGTGCGGATTTGGAATAAAATCAAATAATATATTAAAATATTACTTAATGTAGTTTGAACCCAAGTCAGTGTTGTCGCATAACAAACCTCCTACCAACTTAACCAGTTCATATATTAACTTCCATAGATATATGATTTTGCACATATGTTGAATGCTCTTAGTTAAGGACAACATTGACGGGTCATGGATCCGCCCATGGAATAATAAGGTGAGGTGACCAATTTATATAAATCAAATAATTGAAGCACTTTTACAGCTCACCTAAAACTTTATTGTTGTATGAGAAATGAGACATGTCTCATGTGGGACTATTAGGCCGTGACAATTCGTCACATAATCTCACCGTGGCCCACTCGTGGGGACACGGGACACCCGTGGGCTTGGGCCCACAAACCCACGGGTCAAGAGCGTTGACTTGCACATACACTCGGTGAGGTTCATTGTTTCCCAAAACCATATGGCTATAGGAGGATTAGCTCACCAAGTATATATGCAAGTCCACAACCCACTTTTTTATCGATGTGGGATCTTGTCTCACATGTGAAGTATTTCCAACAGGGACACGTTTCATACATGTGTTAAATAGTTGATTGGATATATTTTATGAGAATATCATTTAGAACTATACATAGAATAAATAAAAATCTTATGAATTAGTAAGTTTTGTTATAACAAATCCATAAAATATGGAAAAATGAGAGTACCAGTTTGGGAGCAGGTTGTAGTGAAATTCTAGCCTTAGTGATGATGCCAAACTGGCCTAGTCCTCCGAGAACACCATAAAAGAGGTCAGAATTCTGTTGTTCAGAACAGTTCATTATGTCTCCCTTTCCTGCACTCATCGGAAAATAAACTTAATGTAAAATCCATCATGACTACTTTTTATTGTATAGTGGAAAAACTTTTCAATAATTTTGGTTCGATGGAATGACTAAAAATGGTTCAACTAAACTCATTTATGTTAGGATTATTTAAAGTCAAAGTCAAGAAGGTCAAAATTGTGAACAAAGTCTTGGTTTACTACAAGTCGTATTGTTTAAATCACTTGTGAAGGTATTTGCATGGCCCATTCAAATTGCATTGATGTGTTGCTTGAATATTAGCAAAGGAATGATAGCATAATAATTTATTGGTAATGTGTTAAAAAGCCACGGTTTGTTTGAGGATGTCATAAGATTTTGAGGTGTTGTTTTAGCCACAAAAGTGACATAAATTAGCACAAATGATATATGGTAATTGGATGATTAAGTTTCTAATTAAGTTATATTCAAAAAAAAAGTTTCTAATTAAGTTGATGCTTTATAGGTGAATAATTCTGAATTGAATGTTGTAATTATCTTGCCTTGATTATGGAAAGTTTTCAAAAGAGAGTAATTCCATTTAAAGTCGTCCATCAAAGGATTAAATAGTGTAATTACTGCTGATTTGACTACTCTGTCAAAGGTTTAAAAAGCTAAATAACACAACTATGAATTTTGTCTTAAATCACACTGTTATTGCTCTCATCATTAAATTCAATGGTTGTAGACTTGTAGTAATATTGTCCACTCATTTCATTGTGATAATCATTGAGAAGAGCATCAAAAGGAAACATTTTATTCTTTTACGGGTTTGATTGCTCACGGTTATATGAGGGTTCATTGTTGATTTTCTCTTCAATATCCATCATTCATTTGATCATTTCATATGACTAATTCAAGAGTGATTATATTTCGTCAAAGTTAGTTTATGGATAAGCGCACCCAAAGTAAGTATTCAAAGTCATTCAATTGCTTACTCATATGGTTTCTAGAAAGGGCATACAAGGTTTTTAAACTGTTTCAGAGAAGAATCCAAAGGTCATGTATTTTTGAGCTACTTTTCTATCACCAACAAGGATAAATGAAGCCATTCAATAGTAGGAACTTTAGGTCTTTTATTTCAGACTTTTGTTAGCAATAATAAGAGCCGTTTAAGGTGTCTTTATGTAATTACTTGAATGGTTTGTATTCAAGTAAATTTTTAATTAGTTTAATTTCTGATAGGCGTAGTTGCTGTATGGAAAAGCACAACACAATAGAAGATTCAACCGAAATTCTAATGAAAGTTGTATAACTTTTTCTTATTCATATACTTGTGTTTAAGTATTGAATGTTTTTCCAAATTGTGAGTTTTTCTTACATTTGATGAGATTAAGTGTTTGTGAGAGTTTCATACATTATAATTCGTAATATCCTAATTTGAGTTGAGTGTTCGTTGAATTTATATTACAAACTAGTAAGTTTAAGTGAATGTCCCTTGCTTATATATCCTTTAGTTTGATTCAACTTTCAAGTGAGTGTTCCTTATCATACTCAATCAGTTGTTTATTTGTTTTCAATATCTTTAATTATCTAAATTTATTTTCAGAAAATCCTTATAATCGTTTTCAAGTTCTTGAGAACTAATCCAAACAAAAATTTGTTGTTTTTCGTAACTCTATAAAATAGCTATATACATACCATTTTCTATCCATATTTTTTTCCAAGCCAAAAATACATCTTGAATTTCTAAGTAATTCATTTGGATTCCTCCTATTTTTGTTACACTAGTCCCACAAGTTTACACATCAGAACTAGTAATAAAGGCAAATAAATTTATTTTTTTATTACAATAATAATGGCTATAATGTTGAGAATAGTTTTTTTTGGTTTTGAATTTGATAAACCATACTATACTCTTGTATTTGTAATTAGCATAATAAATGTGTGCATGACAACTCAGCAGTTTATTATAACAAACAATACCCACACACATATAAAAGGATGTACATACCCTTGCTTGTAAATATTTTTCTTGAAATAATGAAATACACTTTCTCTCTCTTACTTTAGCATTCTTTAATGGAGTTTTCTAAATAGCCTAGTGCATAGGCTCTCACATGGTATCAGATGTTCCTGGTTCTTTTCCTGACAAAGCCACAGTACGACTTCTTTCTTTTTTGATTCTCTCTGCGATTTTCTTCTTTTTTGATTACCACAAACCCATACGGTCTCTGTTTCTTCTTTTTCTTTCTTCATCATGCCTGAATCCTCCATTAACAATCCTACCTCGCATCAAACTCATCTCGAATTAACACAAAATCCGGCGTCCGTCTATTATCTTCATCCGTCAGATCATGCGAGCATGAAATTGGTCACTACTCCTTTCGATGGGACCGGCTATGGCGATTGGAAGAGGTCCGTAATGATCGGTCTTCTTGCTAAAAATAAACTCTGTTTTGTTGATGGCTCACTACCTCAACCTACTGATGATGACTATACTATGAAAGCCTGGGAGAGATGCAATAATATGGTTCTTGGTTGGCTCATTGCCTCTTTGGATAGAGTTGTGGCTAAAAGTGTTCTCTACAATAAATATGCTTCTGAAATCTGGTCCGATCTTGATGAACGGTATGGCGTTTCCACTTCTGCTCAGATCTATGCTTTACGTGAAGAATTGTCCAATATTTCACAAGATTCTAACACCATTACTGAGTATTTCACCAAAGTCAAGTCACTGTGGGATGAACTTGACAGTCTCAGTCCTATACCTACTTGCGTATGTAATGGCTGCAGCTGTGGATTGACAAAAAAAGTCTTGAAGCTTCAGCAGGACCAAAGGCTTATGAGTTTTCTCATGAAGGTGGATGAACAATACGGCCCTGTGAAAACTAATATTCTCATGCTTCCTGAGTTACCACATGTGTCTACTGCGTACCGCATGTTATATCAAGAGTAGAAACACAAAGACCTTCGTCGTCTTCAAAATACTACTTCATCTCCTGATTATGCCGCATTTGCTGTTAATAAGAGGTATTATTCTGATAAATCTTACAATCATGCTCGCTCTTCTAAGCCTACTTCTTCTGAGACTACTGCCTTCTCCAAACATAAGTCCACTACCGGTGCTAAACGTGGCTCTAATTACTACTGTGATCATTGTAAGATTAATGGCCATTCCGTCGAGCGGTGTTTTAAGCTTAACGGCTATCCTCCTGATTTTAAGCCTAAACGTTTTGCTGGCTGTGCTAAAGACTCTGATGCTAAGGTGTCTCTTGATAATCTTGGCCTCACTACTACTCAGATTGACACTCTCTTGACTTTATTGAACCAACACAAAGAACCGGTTCTTGATTCTCCTATGGATCTTGATGTTGCTCCTAGTTCCGCTAATCTTGCAGGTACTTTCTGTTTTTTGTCTAAAACACATACTTCACGGTGGATTATTGATAGTGGTGCTACGGACCACATGTGTAATTCTATGGATTTCTTTACTTCCGTTCGCAAGATTCATGGTCCCAAGCATAGTGTAGTAATTCCTGATGGCCGTAAGGTTGTGGTTGAGTATTCTGGTGATGTTCAGCTTATGCCTGATGTTTTGCTTCGCAATGTGCTATTTGTTCCTGCGTTTCAATTTAACTTGATTTCTGTTCCTCAATTATGTCTACATGATGATGTTTCTGTTGTGTTCACTAATAATGCTTGTGTGCTTCAGGCCCCTTCAAGGACCAAGGTTCTTGGTAAGTTCTTGCACGGTCTCTATTATGCTGATTTTTCCTCTCATACCTCTTCTCAATCTACTTCATGTGCTGCTGCTGGTTCATCTTCCAAAAAGACAAGTCATGACCTAGCTAAGATTTGGCACCTTAGACTAGGCCATTTACCTTTTACTCAAATAAAAGTTTTGTTTCCTCATATTGATGTAAATAATTTTGGTGATGTCTCTTTTTGTACTATTTGTCCTATTGCTAAGCAAACTAGGCATCCCTTCCCTCTTAGTACCATCAAAACTATTCGATGTTTTCAATTAATTCATGTCGATATTTGGGGACCATTTCGCCATTCTACTCATGATGGTAATCGTTTTTTCCTTACCAATATTGTTGACGATTTTAGCCGGGCTACTTGGTTGTACTTAATGAAATCTAAGGCACAATACATTTCTTTTATTACTCATTTTCGTGCTTATGTACTTAACCAATTTCATACTCATATTCAAATCATTCGCTCCGATAATGCCAAGGAGATGTGTGAGGGCGATTCCAAGTCTTTTTACCTTCGACATGGAATCGTTCATCAAACATCATGTCGTGACACCCCTCAACAAAACGGGGTCGTCGAGCGTAAACATCGGCATTTATTGGACATGGCCCGTGCTTTATTTTTTCAATCCAATTTACCTATACGTTTTTGGGGTGATTGCGTTCAAACCGCCGTTTACTTAATTAATCGGTCTCCTTTATCCGTCTTGGGAAATGTCTCTCCTTATGAAAAATTACATGGCTCTCCTCCTGTCTTATCGCATCTTCGAGCCTTCGGGTGTCTTTGTTTTGTCTCCACCCTCAAGCATAACCGCTCTAAATTTCATCCGCGAGCTGATGCCTCTGTCTTTATTGGGTACTCTTTTACACAAAAGGCCTACAAGACATTTAATCCCAAGACTAATTCTATTACCTTCTCTAGAGATGTGACCTTTTATGAAAATCACTTCCCTTACCATTCTCACACGCCTCCCACCTCATCTTCTTTTAACTTTTACCTACCTACCCAAACCCCTATACCTCCCTATACTGATTCCTACTCTCCTCCTACTGACATGTTCTTTTCTAAAGCTAACCCCACTCCTTCTTTACCTATTACTCCTATTAATTCTATTAATTCCTCACGTCCCTCTTCTCCCTCCTCTCAACCTATTTCATCTCCATCTTCACCTCCTGCTATTCCTCTCATTGTTGATCTTACCAATCCCTCTTTTGATCAACACGCACACCCCGAGCCTGTCTTACCTATCCGTAAATCCACTCGCCCAACTAAACTTCCTTCTCACTTACAAGATTTCGTTTGTAACACCACTCATTGGTGTAATCTTGTTACTTTCAATTCTCTACCTTCTGATCAGCAATCTCTCATTAATTCTCATGGCCAAGTGCAAGAGCCTAAGACATATAAACAAGCTTCTAAGGACCCTTTATGGGTTCAAGCTATGCACAATGAACTTCAAGCACTCGATGCTAATAAAACTTGGGATATTGTTCCTCTTCCACCGGGCAAGAAAAGAATAGGTTGCAAATGGGTTTTTAAGATTAAACTAAAAGCTGATGGTTCTATCGAACGCTACAAAGCCCGTCTTGTAGCCAAAGGGTACACTCAAGAATATGGGGTCGATTTTCTTGAAACCTTTTCTCCTGTTGTGTGTCTTACTACCATTCGGTGTATTTTAGCCATCGCTGCGTCTAAACAATGGGTTTTGCATCAACTCGACGTTAATAATGCTTTTCTCCACGGTGACCTCAATGAAGATGTTTACATGGTTATTCCCGATGGGTTGTCTTCGTCTCCTAATATGGTGTGTAAACTCCGTAAGTCTTTATACGGGCTCAAGCAAGCCTCACGGCAATGGTTTGCCAAACTCACCGCTGCTCTCATTTCGCAAGGTTTTGTTCAATCAAAATTGGATTATTCTCTTTTTACTCATCGTTCGTCGGGTCTTATTACTATCGTAGCCATATACGTTGATGATATTGTGATTACAGGTGATAATGTTTCTTTTATCTCTCATATCAAGCAGCATTTGAATCACGTTTTTAGCATCAAGGACTTGGGCAATTTGAGTTTCTTTCTTGGTCTTGAATTGACATACTCTTCTACTGGCATCATAATTACACAGCAAAAATTCAGCAAAGAATTATTGCGAGATTGTGGTATTTCGTCTCTTAAACCGCACGTTACTCCTCTTCCATTGAATCATAAATTGTCTGCCGGAGACTCGCCATTTCATCCTAATCCCACGTTGTACAGAAGCTTAGTTGGGAAGCTTAATTTTCTTACCAATTCACGACCGGATTTATCTTATTCCGTTCAAGCTCTCAGTCAGCATATGCAGCGTCCTACTATAAATCATTTTGAGGCTCTCACACACACTCTTGGTTACTTATCGGCTACCTTGGGACAGGGTATTTTACTTTCTGCATCGGACCGTCTTACGTTACAGGCGTACTCTGACTCTGATTGGGGTGCATGTCCTGACACTCGACGCTCTATCTCGGGTTTTATACTATTACTTGGTCAATCCCCAATTAGTTGGAAATCAAAAAAACAGCCTACCGTGTCTAAATCTTCCTCCGAGGCTGAGTATCGTTCCATGGCAAGTGCATCGTCCGAGGTTGTATGGGTTGTTCGTCTTCTTGAGGAGCTTGGTCTTTCTTCTCTTCAACCCCTCACTTTACATTGCGATAATATGTCCGCTCTCCATATCGCTCACAATCCGGTTTTTCATGAACGTACAAAACATCTTAAAATTGACTGTCACTTCACGCGTGAGAAAGTCATGGAAGGCCTATTACAATTGACGTATCTTCCCACTTTGTCGCAATTAGCTGATGTCTTCACCAAAATACTACCCTCAGCTCACTTTCGCCAGCTCTTAACCAAACTAGGCATGCATACTCCTGCCCAGTTTGAGGGGGGTGATAAACCATACTATACTCTTGTATTTGTAATTAGCATAATAAATGTGTGCATGACAACTCAGCAGTTTGTTATAACAAACAATACCCACACACATATAAAAGGATGTACATACCCTTGCTTGTAAATATTTTTCTTGAAATAATGAAATACACTTTCTCTCTCTTACTTTAGCATTCTTTAATGGAGTTTTCTAAATAGCCTAGTGCATAGGCTCTCACAGAATTATATATTGACCCATGCCTACCTTAGCGACAATCTTTGGAGCAATTGCATTAATATAGTACAGAAATATATAATTTACATTTATAGTAAAGTAATGAGTTCTTTTTTTTAGATTTAGAAGTATTTTTGAAATAAATTTATTTAAGTTGTGGATTTTTTTTCGAGGCCTTAAATTTAATATAGAACATGCCTCCGAAATGTCTAAGATGTTCTTGTTGCTCGAAAACAACCTATATTTATTATAACAAAATAATAAGAGCAAGATTATGTTGCATTCAACATTCAAGCACTATACAGAAGTCACTTAATAATATTGATGTAAGGAAATATAATTGTAGTTTTTATTACAATGACTTCTACGTACAATTAATTATTAAACAGTCGCAATTGTTATTTATGAGAAGGTGTTGATATCAATCACAAATAGCATCTTTACATTTTTGTCGTCATTAAAGATATGGTTGGGGTTGGGTATTAACATGTTTGATATTATATCAAAAACCAACTCAATCAAAAAGTAAGCTAATGATTGAGACCGAAGTTTCAGAATATGTTATATATATACTCTAATATGATAAATGTCATTATTTTTGAGAGAAAAAGGTAATGTCAAAGATTGTGACCTAGCTAATAAAAATGTGATTATCGCGGATGGTGTTCGAGACAAAATGAGTAAATATATTAAATATAAAAGCTTAAATAACTTTTACCTGTGACAACTTCCAACTGGAGAACATTAGAAGTATGAATTTGAGGACCATGTTTAAAGGCTTCTCCACTGATGCCAGCATTAGATAAAGTACCAGCAACAGTCAAATTAAGGTAATCAGTCCATGATTTAGGTGTTAATCCATATTTAAGGGTCTCACGTAAAAGGTTAATCCATAATTCACCCCCTGAAACATCTGCGTAATACGGTTGCTTTTCTGATTCTACGTACACTTCCGCTTCTCCCAATGATTCCATGCTGATCACTATCCCACCTGTTAATTACACCATTTTTTTCTCTAAAATACTATTATCACATAAAAATATAAAATTATTATTATTATTATTATTTATCATTATTTTGGGAAATTCCACGTGATAACCCTGAGGTGTTGGGTTTTCCACATGATAACCTAAACTTTTAAAAAATCCACGTCGTGGTAACCCTAAGGTTTATCGAATTGTTCCACCATGACCTTATTGCACATATAAGCAAAATGTTAATTTCAAGGCTTTAAATTTGTTGTACGCCTATTTATGTGACTCATCATTTCAAATGCCATCAGTTTCAACATTTTCCCCCAAAATATAAACCCTAACTCTACCATCTTTGGATTTTGGGGAAAAAAATGATTTTGATGAAAAATGGTACAGTTTAGGTTTATATTTGGGGGGAAAAAGGTTAAAGCTGATGGCATTTAAATGGTGAGTCGCATAAATAGACCTACAACAGCTTTAAAGCTTCAAAATTAACGTTTACTAACGTTTTTTTGTGGAAAAAGGTCACGTGGAACGATTATGTAAACCTCAGGGTTACCACGTAGATATTTTAAAAGTTTTGGTTACCACATGCAAAACTCAAAACCTCAGGGTTGTCAGGTGGAATTTCCATTATTATTATTATTATTATTATTATTATTATTATTATTATTATTATTTTGATTTTCATGTGTCAAGTCATAAAGGTACTTGGAGGACGTACATTTGATGAGTCCGATGAGTTTGGAATACGATATCTAAAGCCGAGTTTTTTTTTGGTTTTTTGTGTATAAATTTTTTGTCAATCATATTCAATTTTTGTATATGTGATATATTAGGTCAAGTCGATTCATTGTGGATTTCAATTAAATGTTTCAAACAACCCTGTACATTTTAATACGATCTGACTAGACCAAATTATCGACAAATTTTTTCCGCCAATTTTAATTTTAAGATATGTTTTTTTTTTTTAGCTATTTTAGGTAGTGTTTGGCAATATATAATTCATTTGCAAATAGGAAAATTATATTTTTGTATTCAAAATCAGGAATTGTAAGTGATACCTATTTATTTGAAATTTGAAAATTTTGATATTTGACCAAATTTTACATTGTCATTGCAATCCCATGGATTGACTCAATTTTACATTTCAAAATTCAAGATTTGTCAAACATAATATTTGACCCAATTCAGAAATCAAAACAAATCTAATAAGTTCTACATGAATATATTTAATAATCTTTAAAATATACTCTAAAAATTTAATTTAAATGTTTTTCTCCTAAAGTGAAAAATTCTAAAGTGGACATATAAAAATAAACTGGAAGATTATTATTTTATTGTAAACACTATAATAGCATATTTGGCAACTTGGAATTCATTTCCAAATGTTGAATTTTATTATATAAATTTTGCAATTTTTTAATGAAGCATATAATTTAGAGATATAGAATTTCAAAGTTTACTTCAAAATATGCGTGTAAAATGTGAACCGGAGAAAACAAACAAAAGAATATTTTGACTGATCAAACCAAATCAGACTGTTTTGATAGGTCTTCCTAGTAGGGCCGACCCTAAGAGTGGGCAAGATGGGACGTCGCCCAGGGCCCCTTGTCAAAAAAGCAAAATTAATAATTGTAGGTCTATATAGGTTATAAATTGCAAAGGAAAAGGGTCCCAATATGTTATTTCGCCCAGGCCCCTATATACCAAGGGTCAGCCCTGCTTCCTGGCACAAAAAAGGGGATTAACCAATAAAATATTGGACAAAGTACAATAACATTGAATGTTTGGGTCTTTATTGAATGTGGAGGAATACATAATGCGCAAAAACAAAGTCGCATTATCATATTCCGATCGTATTTTAAACGTTTACAAATTTATCGTGGCTGAAATATAGGTTGTCTTGATGGCAAAATTATTCGTATTAACCATGACATCTGTTTTGCGACTGTTATCACGTCCGTGACGCAACCATATTATTTTCCACTATGGGTATGAATAATATAAAAATGATGAAAATGTAAAAAAAAGAGGCACCTTCATTTTGGGATTGGCCTTGAAGAGAATGAGCATGTCCTCTAGCAGTAACCGTAAGTTGTGGGTAAACATTACCATTTTTGAAAACATGTTTTATTGTTGTTGAAATATCATTCACTGTTTTGGGATACAATACCCCCTTTGGTAAGAAATGGTATGCATTCCCAAAATCAAATGCCACTTTGCTTATATTTTCAAAATCAAAATAACCCTTTATTTTTAGTTTCTTAAGAGATGATATTAAATCATCTTTTTCTTTATTAGCATTAGCATTACAAAAGTTATTGATAAACACTTGAAGTAACAACAATAATTTTAGCATTTTTATCAACATTTATTTTTGTTAAAAAATTAAGGAACATAAAATAATGGGTAAGATTATGAGTGTAAATTTACAAGAAGCAATATTTATAGGGAGATTATATATATTGGAGTTATTATTGAATTATTAATTAATTCTCTAAACCATAAACTTATGAGTTCATTTAAAAATAGTGTTTCTCATTTCACTTGAAATTAATAAATTAATTAATAAATTAAGGAGTTATGTTGTCATTAATTATACTTCAATTAATTAACCCTTGCATAATTAATGTTATGAGATGATAAATTATGCGTGCATTTATATGTACCGATTTACTAGATTTTAAAGTTAATTGTGCTTCTTTCTCTTTTGTTTTCAACTCATGTTCATGTTCTTTCTATCTTAATACAATTTCCATTTAATTTTATTAGTTACATTGATGATTTTTTCAAAGTTTTTAAATATTATTCAAGTTTTAAAATTTATATATCTACACTAGATAATCAATATGTGAGATTTATTGTAGAAAAAATTATAAAAATATTGGATTATTCTAGTTAATTTTTTCCTAACAAACAATATAGACAGTTCAAACCTTTAGATAGTATCAAAAACTTAAACCGTCTAAATCAAGTGATTGTATTAGTTAGCTTTAAAAATCTACTATTCTTTAATTTTGCTTATTCCTTTTTAAATTACAAATATACTTAATTAAGAAAACACTAACACATTTTACATGTATAAATGAGTAAACCTTTATGAGAAGATGAGGTATGAATATAAAATTTAAATTTAAATCATAAAAAGGTGACTAATTTAGAAGTGAAGCATTCAAATTATGTGTTTTTTTTTCATTTTATATAGATTTTTCTCAATCTAAGCCTATCCAATCAACTTTAAAAAAATTAATGAAAAAGAAACTTGTATTAAAAAATTACCTTTAAATGATTAGATTTTAAAAATATGACTTTTCGATAATTTATAAAAAAATATGATCTGATCTTTACCTTATATTTTCTTCAAAGAACTCCCACATTTCTCGTACCTAAAATAGTGGTGGTGGCGTTTGATGCTTTGGGGTGGCCTTGGGGTGGGCAATATATTACACAAGAATTTGATGCTTTTATTCAAATGGTGGTGGCGTTTTTCGGAATGTGATAATACTCTTTGGAAACGTATTCTTATCTCCATCTATAATATCAAGGGGCTGAAGGCGTCCTCCGAGGATTTTGAAGGGATAAAGCGTGGTACGTGGGTGAACTTGCTTGGAAACGACTCAGACACTATGAAGATTCGTCATATAGTTAAGGAGGGTCTAGGGGTTCGTGTTGGGGATGGAAATTCCACTAGTTTTTGGCATGATAAATGGTGCTCTCCGGGCTCGCTGAAGATTGTTTTTCCAAGGTTGTTCTTGATTGCTGTGAATCGTAATGCTATGATTAGTCAGATGGGGTCGTGGCAAGGCGATGCATGGGTTTGGAACCTCTCCTGGAGGCGTGCATTATATGACTGGGAATTCTCTGAACTTGATCGTTTAGCTCTTCTTATTTCCCATTTTTCCCCACAACTAGGAAGAGCTGATGATGTTAACTGGCATGGGTGTGAGCACGTTAGATTCCCTATTAAGGATATTGTTGATCGTTTCTATGCGTCTCGTACCCCTCTCTTCTTCCTAAGGTTGTGTGCAATTTTATTTGGAAGCTCAAAGTGCCCTCTAGAGCCCAACTTATTTTATGTCTCGCCAATTTGGAGAAGTTGAAGACTGGTGACTTGTTGGTACGAATAGGGTTAATTGATCCGGCTAATGGGCTATGTCCTTTTTGTAATTCTGAAGCCGAAACAAATTCTCATGTGCTTTTTACGTGTACGTTCTCTTAGGGTATATGGATGAAAATCCTTGCGTGGTGGGGTGTGTCTGGTGCTCTTCCTAACCATTGTCCTACTTTTTCCATATCTGGGACGAGCTTGGTTCCAAGGAGGTATAGAGGGAAGCTTTGGAATCTTGTTTTGGGATGTATGGTGTGGTCGCTTTGGTTTGAGAGGAACAAGATTAAGTTTGAACATAAGTCCTGTGATGCTCGGCTCTTCTTGTCTATTGTCAAATTTCGAGTTGCGGTGTGGGCCAAGGAACTCCTTGGATTAGATGGTGATTCATGCAATATTTTTACGTTCCACTCGGAATCTATTTTGTATTAATTGTTAGTAGCTGATGTGGGGTGTATGTCTTGGTTTAGTTTGGTGTGTAAGGTGTTAGGTTTTATGGGTCTTGTGTTCAGTGGTTTGATGTGTGTCCTGGCAGTTGCATAGTCCACTCCTATGCGTTGTTCTGAGTGGCATGTTTCTTGGTCCCTGGTTTCAATGGCTTTTTCCCCTCGCGAGATTTTTTATGCCGGCGGGTCTAGAGCTCCCGAGTCTCAGTGTCTTTTCTTTTCTTTTGTGAAATAATATTCCTATTTTTCAAAAAAAAAAAAAAAAACTAGAATGAATCTAACGGGTCGGAGTCTTAAATGGATCCGATGAGTGTTTGGGTCATATGTTGGTCTGAAGACCTTGACTCATTTATTTTTTTAGATCTGAAACTAAACCCAATAGTAATTGATCACTTTAAAATTGTAACTAATCATTTTGGTGTTATAAGCGATCACTTTAAGATGATTATGTATATTGGGTTAGTCCAATGGAGATGGTCTAACCACGAGGTGAGAATTTAATTAGTAAGTTACCGAAAGTAGAGGTATTTATTAGAGTAGGTCGATCAACCGGGTCAAGAGACGGTTTATCATCGAGCTTTAATGTAAAGGGTTGACAGTTGGACTGAAAGATTGTTGGATGAAATTTGTAAAACATGTAGGGAGAGATCTGACATAAACAATCTCCAAGAAATGGAGGATAAAATTCAAGGTCAACATAAAAGAGTTGTAAGAAAATACTTGCGGCACATTCGGTAGGTGGTAATAAACATTGATAATGAAAAACTAATGTAATTTTGGTTGAAAAATCTCTTGGCTACCTTGATAGACATGCTTGTCCAACTTCAATCATCTTATTTTTCTTCACAAAATTCATTCCAATGCATTACTATTGAGAGAGGAGATAGTAAGTGATAATTAAAATTTGTAAGCAAAAAAACTTTTTTGTGATCAAAGTTTCATCACCATGAGAATAACATGAAATTTTTAATGAATTTTACACTATAAATCATTCTCATTACCGTCATTTGGTACCACTAACCAAACGAGCCCTTATTGTTTTAGCTATTGCCTATTATGTCAGCTCTTAGCTGAGTAGTGAGCATATACTACTATGCATAAAGTAGTAGTTTTTGTTTCTAAAATTGTTAAAAGGGGAAGGGGATTGATTTTCCTTATCAATCCTTCGATTGTCATAATTTTCGATTGTCATAATTAAACCCCTATTACAAGGATGGAAAGGAAAACTTTCAACTACTATATTAACTCAGATTCTCAAATCACAATTTGGTTTGTGCAGTTCCATAATCCAATATTGATCCCAACACAAAAGGAAAAGCTTGATCTGACAAAGGAACTTGGTGTTGTATAGCAGTGTAGGAAATAACTGAGACCGTAGATAGAACTTGGAAATGCATACATCTCGTTTAGTATACCAATATGTACAAAATGAAATCAAATGAAAACTGAAAGTGTATTTGATGATACATTATTTCCTATAATATATGCAAAAGAACAGAGATCTGAATCTGATTTCGGACTCGAAATTACCGTTCCTCACGTCTGACAGCATTTGGATTACCCATCATGTCCATCATCATCTTTTCTGGTGAATCTTCCCAACTAGCAAATGTCTTCAAGTCAACCTGAGAATTAAGGTTATCGCCAATCTTTTACTTTTTCGTTTAAAGATACCGGCCAACAATTTTATGAATCAAAGAGGAAAATTTACCTTGCGCCTTTGCTCTGTGAAAAGCTCCTCTCTTCTTTTGTATGAAATTTGTATTTCCTTTGCTCTCTTACCACCTAATCCCCAAACTTCAACGTCCACCACAGACGCTTCAGTTGGGAGATAACCCTAAGAAAAGATAATCAAGACGTTAACAATATTATAATGATGATCCCAAAAGAAACGCTCTGAGCCACGGATATGATCCGAGGTCGATTTCATTTTCAATATACATATGGAATTGGTCGCTGCATTTTGATCTTCAAATTGATAAAACAATCTCAATATCGACAAGACGATTATTTAGTATGTAAACCCAATTGATCATGGACGTTAAGTCAACTGAGAAGGAATTATCAGGAGTCAGGACACTTGACGATACACCATACTAATAACTATCAAACACAAAACCTCACCTGTTCAGGAAAAAGAGAACCGTGTTGGTATGTTTTGTCAACTGCATGATGTCGAATAGTAACCTTTGCGAAGTCCTCGTCAATAAATATTCTTTCATGCCCAATAGTTCCCCCAAATGCTAGCCCAACAGGCTTTGGATGCGGCTCATATACTCTAACAGGCGGATGCAAGTGACTATACACGTAGTTATGCTCCGTACCTGTCAATTTCATAGACTCGCATTTTGAGTAGATAAACAGGATTAATAATTAGCTTTAAAATTTTACTTAACTCTCATGTTTACATACCAGATGCTGAGAAAATATGAAAGACTGGGTATATAGAATATAGAGAGCCCCCGCTGCCGTAGAATGCATCTCTGTTTTCAAACCCCTGTTGTGTTAGTGCTCCTATGATCCATTTCCTGCTGTTCACGCTCGATTCACCGGAAGTGGCAGACAACAGTAGAAGTGACGGTCCATGATAACCTTCAACGTTCGACCAAAATCTGTTCAGCCCTTTCCCATGAACATAAGACCTGTGAGGCACAGCCAATAATCAGTCTCCAATTCATATGCCAAGTTGGTATCAAGTCCCAACAACCATCGACATTTTAATACAACAACATTACATTACCTCCATGTGTTTGGTAAATCCCAATCTCCAATGTCTAAAAAAAAAATATAAACAAAAAAAGTTTTGAGCTAATACTATACACAAGCTAGACTATCCGTCAATCAATGTCATGGAAGCAAAATTAACTTAAATGTTTTGCAGTGGGTGTCAGAACCAATCGACATACTTTTTTCATCCAAGTGTCAACCCCAATTAAGGTCTAGCAGGACTACATGAATACTTTTTTACTGTATTTGCTCATAGGGAAAACAGAAATAGCCACCACATAAATGATTTATCAAGCCTCACCTTCAATCCATATACAAACATACGCACAATTACTCTTCACTTATATACGGCCTATTGTGCTTAGCTTAGCTCTCGAAAAGTGCCCATAAAAGGAGTGAATGGCCCAGCTGGGTAGTTCAGCTAAGCCAGACAGAAAGCTTTACATCCTTTTCGGGTAAAAGTTTGATCGTCAGTTCAATACAATTGTTCCGTAATTGGCAATTAAAATTGCTTTTGGCTAGACCTGTGCCATGGACCGGATAAGGGCCGGGCCAGGCCAGGCTCGTATAAAAAAGGGTCGCGCTGAGTTCAAATACAAAACGAACTCAAATGGGCTTAGCTCTCTCGACCTGCTAAATTAACATTGAAATAAGCTTAGTCAGATTGAGTAAAATGACTTAGACTAAATTACTTGCTTTTGTGAAATATAATTAGACTATTGGTGAATACAAATCTGTAGTTTTGTATCATAATTCAAGTAAAAAAATTAATAAACAGGACACATTCGAGGCCCATATGGATACCATTTTTAGGCAGTTTTATTTTTGTAAATAAAAGGCATGTTTAAAGTCCCACCAATTTAAGTTCTGGTCCGTTTTAAGCCCGCATATTCCAGGTAGCAAGTAGCAACATAAGCATGCAGACTAACATAAAAAGTACATGATTACTCATTTGACAGAGTGGAAAGCGTAATAATCCAATCTTATTTGGGTCTATTTCATCAAGAAGGTGAGGAAGAGAAAAGAAAATTATGTCGATATACAAGACTGCAAACCATTTAACTTGAAATTTGCATGAAACCAACAAATGGCAAACAATAATTAATAAAGATATATCTTCAACATGAAAAAACAGATACTGGTGACGAACCGATAAAGAAGGCTATCCTCTATTACATCCATGTTGCTAGGGAAGCATATTTTCAAGAGCTCCTCGCTTGCATCACTTCTTTGAGAAAGAGAAATTGCCCAAGCCCTTTCAGGTGTCAGAAGATGAAATTGACATGCCTTTGCAGCAGAATTATCTGTACTAGAAGTTTCTGCTTCACTAGGCTTCTGGTAACAAGAAATATCAAACAATCTAATTTTTTAAAACTCAAATAAAGCAACTTTCATATTACACATGCAATTAGATAGAAATTTTAAGGGCAATAAAGAGTATTACAAGAACACTTCAAAGCATGGAATACAAATGAGGCTGTTACATTACATAACGGACGCTTTATAACGGATTATGATCTTACCAAACCGCAACTACTATATAACCTGTGAGTTAAATTCATATAGTAACTGCCATAATAAGTTCTTATTCTAACCATATTAGGCATTAATCTATTTTTAAAGTGTATAGGTTTTAAAAGGTCTATTATAAGTTATAACCTTGATATAGATATATTTTATTGAAAACTTGAATTACTATTATTAAATGAATTTTTCTCAAGTTGACAATTCATATTGCAAAATCTGCAAAACGAATCGTAACACCGTGACAATCCGCATCCGCAACATCGTGACAGTTACCACAATCACAACGACATCCGTGATTTTTTTTTTCTATGCTTGAAAGTGACCTCATTAGTCATTACCTACACATAGAGCTCCACAGATGCCATGCTCAAGTTTATTTTTTATTTTTTTGGCAAATCATTCCCAAGTTATTTTCATAAACAATATTAGCATTGAAGTTAAGATACTTGCATGACCCATAACAACATCAGGTGTGTTTGTGTTCACTAGCATGATGAAAGTTCATTGACTATGAGTTGATATAAATGCTTGGATATTGTTAGTCTGTGTTTTATCGTCCTTCCCAGACTGTATGTCTAAAGATTAAATTTAACAAAACTAAGTAGAAGAGTACTTTCTCGCAATCATGCCATGTATAGAAACTAGGAATGTCAATAGGGCACAATCCTATACCCAATTGGGTGGGAAATGTCCACGTTTTCATGGGTAGTGGGGGAACAAAGACAATGTTTGCCAAATCGGACTCACAATTGATAGAGACCGTGGAATATGCTTTTATCCACCTCATTACTGCTTTGTTTGTTTATTATAGGTATAATGGGTAGTGGGGGAACAACGACACTGTTTGCCAAATCGGATTTAGAGAGAGCATGGAGTATGCTTTTATCCGCCTCATAACTGCTTTGTTTGTTAAGTATAGATATAAGGTTGTGGAATTTTTCATTCTTTTTCTAGCATAACATTTTATGCGTTTAGGACAATTGTTGAGTATCGGGTAAGGACTAATTTTATACTATTTTGAAACTCATGCTTATTTTATCTATTAAAGTGGAGGACAACTTCATATTCTCTTACATTCGGGTGAAAGTTGGATTTACGTTTTGATCTATTGCATAAACTACTCCAAATTGAATATATTTCAATTTTCAATTTTCAGACCAAAATCGAACCAAAAAAAAAAAAAGAAAAACAGAACCACACCAAACCAAAATTCACTTGGCCAAATCGAAATAGACCAAACATTGAATCTCTTATTTGGTTAAATATTCAAATGTTGAATAGCTTTCATAAAACTCTTGTAAGCTTTTTCATTCATGTTAGTATTAAATGACAAAGACAATATGTTACTGTAATTCATCAATTATTATTTATATACTATTAACAAAAAAAAAATTCATCTTTGCAATGAAAATAACAAATATTTTGGTTGGATCCAATTCAGATGAACACATTTTTCATACCTATTCCTATTTTCTAGATTAATCCCTTCATTAAACCTTTTTTCCTCTACATCTTTACTTCTATTTGTTTATATATCTTTTCCAAAACGATTTTAAGATTAATCTCTTCAACAATGTTGGTAGACAATGGACTTTCAAATGGTGTCTCTTTCAAATGGAAACTCAAGAGATTAGGAGTTTTTATCTAAAACTTCAATGCAAATGTTAATGAAAGATTCCAACAACAAAAGTTGGGCAATTTAGCAACTCGAACCAATTCTAACACAAAAATGAATTAGTTTTCAAATTGCTAAGAACTAAATAAGGGAAATTGCTAAACCAATTCATCAACTACTTGTCAGAACGCTTGCCCAGCTAGCTTTATCACAAAAAGAAAAAACAATTTAATTGTATGCACCTTCAAGAAATGGAATAAATAGAGTACATGAGGTAATGGAAGATATAAGGGTTTTTGAAATGGCTAGATGGGCCGACGATTAGGTTGCGGCCTAGGTCTTATTTTATCAAACCTAAAAATACAACATTTTATTTAAAATTTTGGTGCTTAATTTCGGTTTTAATTTTATATTGTCAAATTCTCATACCAAATCCGAATTGAATTAGGAAAACACCAAACCAAATTTCTTATACGGTTTGGCTTGGTTCAATTTTTGGTTTTATTAACTTTCGCACCTATTATTGAAGGTGAAAATTAAGTCATGTATGTGATAGACATCTGGGTTAACCGGAAAGAAGCTATAAACTATAACTAACAAAGGCAATGTTGTGTACATCTGAGCCCTCAAACTTTGCCTAGATGGAATCCACTTAATAACATTAGGGCGATGGAACTTTGTTAATTTGTGTGATAGAGGACATTTATTTTATTATTTTTGCAAAATAATAGTTCATATTTGGTAAAAATCAGTTCAAAAAGTGTCTCCATATTAGAGTGAGGTCTAGAGAAGTGTCCAATTATAATGCATGCAAATATTTAACTTGCATTTCTACAAGCACTTGCTTCCAGGACTAACACTTAGGTCTACTAAATAAAATGAGTTTCGAGACGGATATATTGGGTGATAGGTATGAGGGCCTATATGAGTGGTGGGGCAAGGATATCATCACCTTAGGGTCAGGGGTTGATAACAATTTTTCGTCATAAATCACAAGACAAGGATGGAGATTATTTTTATTTGGAAGAATGGGAATCCAAAGAGCATCCTCCTATACACCCTGCCCTCCTTATTGACATCCCTAATTCATAACTGACAAGGAACCAACTCAACCAAAAGCTTAAGCTGATGGTTGAGGCTCCAGGATATGTTATATACTCTAACACGCCCCCTCACACGAGAGCCCTTTGGGCTAGAAGTGTGGATGCAACACAAGTCCTCCTCATACATGTGCTCAATATTCCACTTTATATGAGGGGTGGTTGAGATTCGAACTCGTGACCTCTTGTCACACTGGCTCTGATACCATGTCAAGGAACCAACTCAACCAAAAGCTTAAGCTGATGGTTGAGGCTCCAGGATATGTTACATACTCTAATAATAACCTACCTAGTCACTAGATACATTCTAAAGGACAAAGCAAAAAAGTAAATAAATTTTGAGCTAATACACCTTGGGGAACCAGATGGAATTGGAACATAATTGTCGGTATATTATGATCCTATATTTTATAACCCACAATAATGTTTTGACTACTAATAAGCAACTGAAATAATAGAGGAGTTAACACCAAACATGCCATATCATTTTAGCAGCCTCAATTGTGAGGTGCTAGAAACCTTACAGTTGTGTCTTTTCTTGGGCATTATAAATCATAAAATAATGATTGTAAACTTCAAATTTAAGTCTTTTATTTGAATGATCAATCAAAGCGATTCAAAACAAGGCACATGGCTATTCCATGATCGATGTCTATCAATTGATTCCATAGCTATGTTATTGCGGCAAAAATTTGTTATTGCTTAATCAAAACATAAAGAATTCATATGCTAGAGTCTAGAGTGAGTGAACTCCTAAAAACTAAACAACCAAAGTGTGAATCAGAAGAAATCGAAAGTATTGATGTGTGTTCTTCTCACGTTATTTCACTAATTTTAGGACATTAAGTTAAAGTGTAAGACCTTTCTAAATTTAAGGTGAAGGAAATACCCATGTACAGTTTACTGCTATATCAACATTCGAAACATTTAGTTGTTCATGCAAGTTCAGAACATGGGGAACACAACCTAATCCTAAAGAGAGACTTTTCTAACTAAAGATGATAAATTTGAATAATAAAACACACACACACACTCAATAGAGTCATGTTCTTAAATTTCAGATTATAATGGATCATAGTAAAATGGTTCACCAAATCATTTGCACTTAGGACATAAGGGTAAGATTATGTATATCCGACCCTCTAAATTGAAGGCCACCATTATAGCACCTTTCTTTCAATGTACAAATAGCCCACGATAGGATTCATTCTACATCTCGGGTTAAAACTACGAAAAGGGATATCATAGGGAAAAAAGACAGCACACATACTATTTGGAGCATCAAAACATCAAAACTTGCTTATTTAAGCTACACAAATCAATACAGGACCAGAAAACAAAATGTATGTGAAGCTAGTTCCAGCAACAATTAAGAGTTTCTAAAACAAGCTCAAGGTGATAGCAGTTTTAAAGATAATAAAGAAGAAGAGGGACTTCATGTCAAATACCTCAAAAGTTGCAGCTTTGAGTCTAGAACTAATGAAACTTGAAAAACATTCTGCAAGGTTCGGAACCGTTCTAATAGCCCACATATGTATCTTCCCAGCATTAAGCTCAGCTTCAAAACGGAGAACATCATTATCCCATACATCAACATCATTACCATTGTCCGTGCATGAAATAACAGCTGACAATACCAAATGGTTAAGATCAGGAACAACCACATGGTCGCTTTCCACAGTACGCTTTTGAGTCCTCGCGTTCAAGGACATAATCCAACATACCCAGATAATCATTCCCAAGTCACGAGGTGAAATAGATCCACTTGTCTTGCTATCGACTTCATCAGAATCAAAATGTAAATTCATCGGACAGCCAGCTCTATCAGCAGATAAAGCAAGCACCCGCAACAAGATATTCAACAGCGACGACGCCGACATCCTTCCACAGCCTTTAACATATCCTCTTACAAACTCCATCCACGTAACCCCTCCTTTCTGAGGTATAAAAAGTGTATCTGTTATAGAAGCGGCAATCTGTTCCAAAAGTACCTGAAAGCAATCGGGCAAATCGACTCCTTCGCAACTTATAGTGGTATACTTTAGTGCAAAACATTCCTGGAAATGGTTGTCATCCAAAAAGAGAACGAGACAGAAAGAAAAAAGTTAACATCCACTTAACAAGAAAACCAAATGAAAAGATAGACAGCAATATTAAATTGCCCGATTAAACTAAAGTGACTCCTGCTTAAACGAGATAAGGAAGGTTAGACATACACAACCTTAGCCATAGCCTTAACCTTGCTATAATGAAGGGATTGTTTCTATTTGATTGTCTTTCAAATCCACATTTCTGTAATTTCATAAATCACAAAATGCTACACTTATTTAAGCTAATAGATACAAATCATATTGAAAACTATATGCATGGTTAATCCCAATAGAGAAAATTTAATTTTAATGCACCCACTGCTGTCCATTGTTTCGTTCATCAAGGGTATAATAATAATACCATTTTTTCAGAATAAATAAACTCAGTTTGGATAAGGGGTGTATCAAGTTCCTTTAAGTTCAAATAAGTTCCAACAATGGTCACATCATATAAGTTCAGACAGGCGCTGATAAGCAGGGGGGTTGAGGCACAGGCGTACATAGAATATGCCCTGAATCATCATTTGATTAAAAACCTTAAGAATATTGAATTGACAGCGGGCTTGTTCATGTGTTCAACCCATTCTATAATAGTAATTTAGTAAACAAAATAATCCATATAAAATAGGGCTAAATCGATGAAATATAAAGAATTTTGCGCAAATATATAATTACTCCTAAAATAATGGAATCAAACTAAAATTGCAAACAAAATTGAACAAGTCACAAGAAATTGATCAACAAATCAAGCATAAGACATCATAAGAAAAGCTCAAAAGTAGAACAATACGAGAATCAAACAAATATTATAATGAGAATAAAAGCAAAAGGATAGGAAAATATTAAAACCTGAAGAGAAGAAAGAGGGATAGAGTTAGATGTGGGATCAGAGAGTTTAGAAAAAGAATTTTTAAGCAAAGGAAGAGAACCAGTTGAAGCTGCTTGGGACTCCAAATCTCTTTCCTCCATTGATAATGTTGAAGCTTCTGATGATGATGATTGCCCCATAATTATTACACTTTCTCTATGATTCTGATTGTTGATTTGTTTCTCTCTCTAAAAATTCTCCTGAGAATTGTTAAGAAAGTGAATAAATAAAAAGAAGACTCTGTCAAGGCGCCACATTTGCTTTTCGTTGACGTCAGTAGTCACCACCGCTTGTGCACTTTGGCAGTTGTCCCCCTCCTATCCTATTTCTCGGTCAGTCTCACGAAAGATCGTCTTTTTAACAGATGTTTCTTAAGCCAACCCATTAAAGTTTAATCAAACTACAAAATGATAATGGGCTCACCAATTTAGATTGGTCTTTCAGGGGAATGTCTCTCACTTTAATTTATGTAGTTTTACAAAAAAATTAAAAATGTGTCCTTAGTAAAGACGGTTTCAAATAAGAATTTATGTTCTTTATATGACCAAATGTAGGGAGAAATCGATAAGAATACATAAAGAATTTTAAAGTGTTTGAAAGAACCTTTCATCCTCTTGTATTTTCCTCTGTTTATAAAATCTATACATGATTTCTGCATTTGACTTCTTGTCTAATGGTTTTATCAATACAACACTTAATGAAGAAATAATCTTACATAACATCTCACTCATTCACGAAACACGGCTTCCATTCACAAAAAATCGTGTCTAAACAGGATTGCTCGAACAAGTACCTATAGTGTTGAACAAGCAAATGCTTAAATCACCAAATAGAACATTCTACTTGTTGACACAACAAGATTCTCGAACACGCATCAACTCATTAGAGCTTGGTTTGCTTCGTTCGTTTCGTTCTTACTTCAAATGTTTTAAAGCGTTTTGACATTAAGCTTATTTGTTTTCTCTCACTGTATTCATATTAAATTAAAATGGATGTTTTAACTTGATCTAAATCTTTTCAATAATTCACCCCCATTTAGGGCCTTTTAGTTTTTGTTTCTTTACCCCAAATCTAATTTTTAAATAGCATTTCATGCATAAATGCTAATGTCCATGCGGATTGAATTAACACATAATACAACATATATTTACAAGCAATTGTGTTTAAATGATATCCTTATAAATTTGAATCATAGAACACATTTGATCACTTGAAGATAAAGCACCCATGAAATCATTTATTTGAATCAGAATACATTTTATCGTGGTCTATGTGTCAACCTCGACTACTTGAAGATAAAGCACCCATAATACATTTATTTGAATCACATAATACAATTCACCTAGAATTCTTCAACTCTATATACTCTGAACTTTTAATGGCAGACTGTCATGTTCACTATGGTTTAAAGCAAAAATGGGTCATTAATAATTATTTCTTATAAACATCAAAGAGAATTACTCCATAATGAATTCAAGACACGACCTTAATCGTGTATAAATATGACTTTCTCTTTGAGTTTGATTGATATAATCTGATTGCAGTTTACGCTTGTTCAATTGAATCTTTTTTTTTTTGGAAATAGTTCAATTGAATCCTTACTCTTGGTTTTAGTGAATAAAACAGTCAAATTCACACGAGATTTACAGTAATACACTAGTTATAAGCGCGTGGAAGAATTCCCACCATCCCTGTAAACAAACATCCGACCACTTATAGAATAATTGCCTTCTTCGTTAGTGATCCAACTTGCCTCTGAATATGCTTCTAAAACTGGAGGATTTCCTACATAAGTGATAACATAATCCACGATACCTTTCAAGTATTTTAATACTCTCATAATCGTCATCCATTGTTGTGGACCTGGGTTGTTAATAAACCCATAGATCCAGTGACCTTTGAATATTTCAATTATAAAATTAGTGCTTTCACGTTATGAAGAAATTTCACGTTTGAATCCATAAGATTTGTGATCAGTCTTGCGTCAAACACATTAAATTGTTTCAGCACCTTCTCAATATTATGAGTTTGAGTCAATTTAAAAGGATTTTGGCAAAAAAAATATTTTGGCTTTGAAACTTGTAAAAAATTAGCACCAAAGATGCAGATATCATTTACATATCGATAGATGATGACTCCATTAGCAAGAGAATCAATGTTTTTATGTACACACGTATCGACTTGATCGTATTTAAATTCGAAAGACAAAATAGAAACATTAAAATTGAGTACATAAAAACGCTTTTATATATGTAGATGATATCCGCTTAGATTTATTTTTTATCGGATCAAGATGATATCCGCTTGTAATGGTAGGTTGTTTTTCAAATTAAGTTGATTTATTTTTTCTCAGACAACAATGAATTTGTTCTCCCGAAATATAGTTCATCTAGATCTCAAAATTAGACATTAATCAATTTCTTTTCCTCAAATCAAGTTCATTATCATTTCATGTTCTCCATGTTGGTTGGTTGTTTGTTGATTGTCTCTTGGTAGTTCGTAGTGCTGCATTCACCTGGTCGAGTGCACTGGAAAGTGCAAACCACCAAAAGTTTTTAGTGTATTATTACCTTCTCACTTTATCTTGAATTTCAATATTTTTTTACTAGATTTTGTTACGGACCAAATATAATTGTAATTTTCTTTTATATTGCTTAAGATGTTGAGGTTGTTAGGAGTTTTGTTAGTCTCATTCTTGTATCCAAGTTCCTATAAAAGCCTTGTATTCTAGATATTATGTCATCAATCATAACAATACAAACTCTTTTCCTCTCTTTCTCTTTCTCCACTTTTTCTCTTCTCTTCTCTTCTCTTCTTTCTCTTTTTCCTACTGATTGTTGTTAGTAAGGCTGTGAAGTAGATGTTCTTCAAGAATAACCAATAAATCAAGATCAGTACAGTATCATTAAACTGATTTGCATCATTGGTATCAGAGTCATACACTCCTTTCACCAAGTACTCAATCCAAGCGTATTGCTGCAATGGAAATTCAAGTCAAAGAAATGGTTTCACAAGAAGTTATTGGAAAAGTGGCTTATCAACTTTAGCTTCCACAAGAAGCAAAGATAGAAAATGTATTTCATATATCACAATTAAAAGCTTTTTATGGACAATTACCTCAAGCACTCCACATCTCAGATTGGTTACAAGGATGGAACCCAAAAGTTCAGAGCACACCAGCCCCTAAAGCTATTCTCAACAGAAGAATGGTTAGAAGTAACAATATGGCTAAGACAGAATATTTGGTGAAATGGCTCAATAGTCCTCCATAAGATGCATCTTGGGTTGATGCTACTGACTTTGAGATAACTTTTCCTTCTTATAATACTAAAACTTAAGGGCAAGTTTCTCTTAGGGGGAAGCATTGTTTTTTTTTTTTTTTTTTTGAAAAAGGGGGAAGCATTGTTATAGACCAAATATAATTGTAATTTTCTTTTATATTGCTTAAAATGTTGAGGTTGTTAGGAGTTTTGTTAGTTAGTTAGTTTTGGCAGGAAAAGTAGTTAAATGTAGTTAGTATGTTTCTTGTATCTAGGCTTCCTATAAAAGCCTTGTGTTTTGGATATTATGTCATCAATCATAATAATACAAAGTCTCTTTCTCTTTCTCACCTCTTCTCTCATTTACCCTTTTCCTACTGATTGTTGTTAGTAAGGCTGTGTGGTAAATGTTCTTTAAGAACAACCAATAAATCAAGATTAGTGTGGTATCATTGAATTAATCTGTATCAGTTTTTAATGATTTTCTGATTGAAATTTTTATGAATTATTTTCAATTATGAACGTATTATTGTTCTTAATCGATGAATATATTATGTATTACCAGATTGTCAATTGATGATTTTCAGCCAAACAACAAAAGATTGTCCAATGATGAATTCATTACTATATATATATATATATATATATATATATATATATATATATATATATATATATATATATATATATATATATATATATATATATATACATTGTCGATTAATGAATGTATTACTTTCTTCATTTCATATTAGTTGCAACATTGAACTATATGACACTATTCATTCACCACTCTTAATTTGTAATTAGTTTGTAAACATAGTCAAGTGAGATCTTGATTGATTTGTCTCATTGCAAAGATTATTAATATCAAATTTTTTTAACATTTTTGTTATATATAATTTGAGATATTAAGGGTTGAATTGGTGCATTGAACATGAAAAATCAAATATTGCAAGTAAATTGAAACGGAAGAAATATGTATTATAAGTGGGGCCTAAATTTTCCATTTGGCCTAGGGCCCATAATATGTTAGGTCCGACATTGTTGAAGTATAAGACTAGAGTGAAAATATAGACTCGGTACATATTTTACTATTCATCAATCCCCGCTCTCCGCTCTATTAACCCATATTCCAAACACTCCGCTCTACTAACCTACACTCCTTGCACGCTCTTCAGGGTGCGCCAAATCAATACAAGAGCTTCTCATTAAACCACAAATTTGTTGAAGCCATGTAAAAACTCACATTACAACATTCATAATTTCATAAATTAAAATTTCCAGGTACTTTAAAAATTACATTAGATTACATCACAATTTCTGATACCTGAAAAATCAAAATAAGGTCAGCAAAACAAAGTCCTAAATTCTGATTTCCATCTACCTCTAAACTCTACCAGAATGTCTAAAGCAACTCATGTCTAATTGGCATTGTTCATCCCTGGAATTGCACTTCCATTGAGAAGCTGCATACCTTCTTCACTCATCTGCTGAACTTCTGCCGGTGATAATATCCGGATGCATCGAACACAACTCACAAACTCCCTGCTCAACTCGAAACAAAAATACAACACACGTTACACATATGTGTAATGCACGTAAAACACCCATATAATTGTTTTAATTACACATGAATATTCATCGATATTTCTGGGAAAAAGAAGATAATAAGAGTTGCTTACTCCCACGGATCATCTTCGACAAGCAGAACGTCGTTCTCAAAGTCAACATAAACTAACTTCCATCCCGATCCCCTAGGATCATTGAGCAAACCCTCTAGTCCAAACATCCGCTCAATGGCAAAGCGCAGTTCATCGTAGTCCTTGTAGCTTGTCACGTCAATTGATCGTCCAACTGATCCTGCCTTTTGAACCTATCAGGAGAAATCAAAGTCAAGTGCTAATCCAATGCACAAAACTGTTATGTTTTCCTCGATGAAACACATACATTTTGCCGTGAAACTAAATTAGTACGAACCTTAGTATATGTACGCATGGGAGGCACTACTTGTTGCCATGAATTGTTTTGCAGAAGAGTACTCTCGTCGAAATCTACATTGCTTGAAGACGTTCCGCCAGAATTGTTTTCAGGAAAATCTTGCAAGAATGCCTGAGAATCAGCTAGGCTTGCCGAGGTAATTTGAGATTGAAGATCCTGGCTTGAACTGAATTGGCCTACTAAACAATCAGAAGAATATTGCAAACTTGCCTCCTTGGACGGACACAATTTACTCAAAACGGCATTTGAGATGGATGCGTCAACCATCGCATTCCCACCATTACCGACATCTAAGTCGAGGCAACTATATATTCCACTCTGATCATTGGTTTCATCCGACAGTTGGGAATATGAACCAAATTGATCTGAATGGGCTGGATACCTCATATTTTGATTATGATCCCATAAATCTTGACCAATCGAAGGTAATGAAGGGTTAAATACTTCTGGGATTGTCGTTGAAGGATAAGGCAACCAGTCAGGAGCATCCAGATAAGGAAACAAACCATTTAGACTGGAAATATCAGATGGTGGGGCATTCGTTAGCGGGGAGTTAAATACCGATGGCACAGCGGGTGGTTGCATAAGTTTCGGATTGTTATCTCTTTTTTCACAGTTCTGTTGAGCAGGAGGATTCGAAAGATTGTTCATCTCACTCTCCCCGTTGATATGCCCAGCAGAAGCAACCTGGTTTGGATGATTTGGCTCACAAAGAGGTTCTGACATAGTATTGTCATCATCCACTGTGGGCTGGTTCGTCTTGCTAGCTTGCTCTACCATTGGCGCATTTCCTACTGCACGTTGGTTGAGATTCTGCGAAGCATAGTTTTGAACCGAAACATTCTGCGAATGAACTATCTGGGGTTTTTGTGGTGGTGTCTCAACTCTTGTATTTGCGTCTTGCAGCATGGATGGCGGGGAACATGAGGCTAGCATTGAAGGATAGCTCATACTTCCTGGCCGTATAAGTGCCTTAACCATCTGCTCAGACCACACATTTGGAAGTGATGCATAAGAGAGATTTGCAGCTGCAAAATCTGCTGGGAGCTGAATAAAAGGCCTCTTAAACTGATTTCCCCACTCAAGTTCGCCTGCAAGAATTTCGGAAAGTATTAGTTATCCGGGGGGAGATACTTTGGCGCTTTAGACCCATGAAACATGTAATCAACTCACCAAAGATTCCAGGATGGAACGACCTTTTAAAACCTGAAGTCAAAGAAGGAAACAGGAAAAGACTTTCAGGAGTCTCGATTTCCCATGCACTCACTCTACTTTGCTTATCGCCACACCCTGGTTCATCCCATTCAACCTATTCTTCGAAGGAAATTAAATAAGTATCGAGCATTGAAGGTTAGAAGACGAATATAGATAAAGAAGCTTAATATACCTGCAAATTGCGCCACTTTGACCCAGGCCATCTCAGCGGATCCAAGTCGTTTATCCCAACTATTGTTCCCATATATCTGGAAAATTATTGTACACAACAGAAAGCATATTGTTAGGCTCGATAACACACTTTTAAATGGTTTTTTTTGTTTTTATGTTTAGCAAATAGCAACTATAGACCTACCTTCGCTTCTCAGATTCCTCGGTCTCAAACATCATACCGAACCTCATCCCAGCTGAAACTTGTGATCCATAAATTGCCTTCCGATATTTAATGGCAGGGATTACAAATTCCGCAGGACACGCCCTACATACAACAATCGATACAAGAAAAGGTAGCTTTTAATTTCAAGACGAAACAGGAAAAAAAAAAAAACTAAGCTGGAGGAATAAAACTTCACAAAAACCTTGGATTGTAGAAAATTGTAAATGGGGTTTTGTTAGCAGAAGCATGTGCAGCAGCAGCAAGAACGCCAATGTGCATGCTGTCAGCAGATAATACGGATGATGGAAGAGTTGTTGTCTGGCGATTTACTCGTCTCACACCAATCATCAATTGACCCTTCTCATCTCTTACATGAAAAAATACAAATCGGAAAGCAAGTTAGGAATTAGGAAAAAATTACAGGCATTTGGCAAAAACACTCGCATAAAGATTTAGGCATCTAACCACATCCAATTAAGAAAAAGGTACATCAAGTTTTCAAAAGTTGATAACTAGTCAAGCTGAACAAGATGCCTTTCGCAAATTGTAATGAAATTGACGAGTCTCGGAAGTTTAGTCGATGAATATTAGTGCCAACAAAAATAAACGTAGATATATGTGAGACTGAGTCTCACCGTATAAAAAGAACGGCATCTCCTGCACGAAGTCTCTTAGAGCCAACAAAAACACTCCACCCAGTAGTTAGAAGGTGTCTTTTGGGCTGCCCTGCATGGAGAAGAAATAGACTAGATAAATGGCACTTCCAAGATGAGCATGAAATTTTTACGAAATCGTGACCAAAGGAAAAAGTAGAGCAGATGGAAAAAAGCACTAACCACGGTAGATATGACGGATTGTCCATGTATTATCATGCAAGTCTTTAACAATAAGCTCTTGGAATGGAGGTTGCATGGTGTAATCCTGTAAAATTACCATTCTAGATATAAAATACGACCCAACAAATAAATGATCTCGATTTTAAAGTTGTCTGCTCCTTAAGTGCTAGACCTACACGAAATCATAGAAAAAAAGTCAAATGTAAAAGGAGACATTTTACCAAAGGAGGAAACAGCTTTTCTGCAGCTCGACGAGGCACGGAGAAACCTCCATGAGTACTTGTATCGTTTGCAGTCAAAGTTTTGCAAAAGAATTCGGTTGGATGCTTACTGGCCTTTAGTCCAAAATCAGGTATATGGTAAACATCGTTCTCCTGAAATTGTAAAAGAGGCATCTTATATCAGTACATCCGAAGTCGTGACTTGACTAACCAAATGAAAATTATAGTGGGATAGACTTGAGATCTCGTAAATTTGGCTATGTGATAAATTCCAAACTAAGGAGGTAATGTACAAGAATATGAGCTTACTGTTTTGATAGGCTGAAGACTCATTTGGGCAAAGATTTCATCGGTCTCCTTATCCGCCTACAAATCAAGGAAGACTAAAGATAAAAATAAAAAAAACAATCTAAGTAATTACGATTAGATTATTGTTCGTCCGCTGATAATAAATTTTGTGTTTAGCCCTGAGGACAATTACATACATGAAGTGTGACATTGTGAACTTGACACGTCAATTGAGAAGGAAGATTCGGATAGTTAGGGATCTGAGAAGTCGCTGGACGCTTTGTGGATATTGCAACCTGCAGTAAAAAAAGCCTCAAACTAAGATTTCTAGATTATGGACGGTAGTTTAGACATTCGTTAGAGGTCGAGGAAAAATGTTTCTACTAAAATCATATGCGAAAGGTAAAAACTGTAATACGACTATGGTAAAATGTTGCTTGAAATATGATGTAATACAAGTGTAGACTTGAATAAAATCTGAGGTAGCAATTTCTCCTCTAACTAATTTTGAAACACGCAAAGAAATAGAGTAGTACAAACCATATGCAACGAAGAAAAAGAGAAGGGGAAGGGAAATGTGTTAACAAAATTTACGCATAAATTATTCGATGATGATATGATTTATACTTTGCATGTCACCATTTATTTCCAAGGAAATCTTAAGTTAGAACATAACAAGAAGAAATTTACAGAGCTGGCAATCTTCACCTTCTCTAGAAACTAGTACTTCTAGATTATAAGGCTCAAACTAAATAATGGAGTAACAAATTTGACATATACTTCATTTCAAGATTTGAATACAATAAGTTATAGACTAATTTGTAGAGCCTTAATGCCAAAAGACGACAACCTAGACAATACTGTCCTCTTTGCGAGACTCCCTCACATATATCCTTTTTCCCTATCTTTAAAATCACACAATCCTGAAGACCCATATTTCCATATATCACGTCATTCGACCTTTCGTAGGTAATCAACTTATATTCGGTCTCTGTTGACTTCTTTCAGTATCTCTATCATCAAAACGATGTTTACTCATGGCCGGCCCTAAGGGTGGACAAGAGGGGCCGTCGCCCAGGGCCCCATGTCAAAAAACAAAAGTAATGGTTGTAAAAGGTCCATATAAGTTATAAATTGCAAAGGAAAATGGCCCAAATATGTTATTTCGCCCAGGGCCCCCAAATATCTAGGGTCAGCCCTGTGTTTACTTATAGTGAATCCAAACAAGCATTGAAAACAAGTTTCCAAAGAATCCAAAGTTGCGTTTGGGCATTTTATTTCAATTTGTAGATTCCAATTATATATTCATTAATGTAAAGTTTCAAAATGACAAGGTTTGGAAAGTCATTCTCAAATTCACATTTTTAAGCATTTTTATAAAAATACTGATTGCACTGAAATCCAAATTTGAATTTTCTTTATTTGCCAAACACTAAATTTGAGTCAAATGTATATTTTCAAATGAAATCATTATTTCCTAACATAGCATAAATAGATTTGTATCTTACATTGTGCACCCAACCCAAAATAAAGCATCCAAAGGAAAAAATCATGTGAATCTCCTTCTTTGCCTAATTTTCGAAGTCTAGTATAATACTATGATTCAAAAAACCTTGTACATAAAGACAAAAGATGGTGAAGATCATCTAATTATGATGATGATGATGATGATATCTCAACTACATAGTACAATACTATACAAACAATCCATTACTCTATGAATCTACTTAATAAGGAAAAAATGAGTTATTATAAAAGGAAAGCAAAATGAACAAAAGCCTAACATCACAAAAGGATAAATGCACAAATAATATGACTCAAACCTGCTCAATATGCCCTTGTGGGAAGTAATACACAAGACTTCCTACTTGAGGCAAACATACAAGTGGGCCAGCACAAGCTTGCCATAGCTCTGAGTTTAAAGGCTTCCTGGCCCCTGCAAACATACCCAAATAATATCTTTAAGCCCTTTACAACAAACTCAAAGAGACAAATCAGTTATTTTATATGTGAAATTCAAGAAAAGATTAAATAAATAATTTAATAACTAAATTACCGATTTTTTTGTCATAAAGTTTGATTTTTAACATATTGACGTATTGAGATATTCTAGGAAAACATCCCCTAAGTTGGTATTCTTCGTGGTTAATCAAAAGTTTGTAAATTGTTGGAAAACAAGCAAAATATTATATTATTCTCGATAATCTTTCCTAAGATTTATTATCACAAACTTGTACATGAGCATTTCACTAGACCAGCAAAACAAACAAATCAAACTTCATTTCATAATAAGCACACTTTTAGTAGAAGTAAAGCTAGAAGACTTGAGCATAAGATAATTTTCAAGAATAAATGTCACATATTGTAAGAATGGTTGAAATGCAAGCAAAAATCAGTGTCAAATGAAGAAGTCAAAGTTGAAAAGACTAACCAGAATGGTCTTGCATTTCCTTCAATAGTTTCATTTCTTCAAGCAAAGAAGATGATGGTGGTGGCCCACCACCACTTCCTACAACCCCTCCAACTGATCCTCCTTGTTTTACCTTCTCTTCTACTACTACTACAGAAGAAGCCATTAGAACTCACTATAGCTCACTTTAGCTACACCCACTAAACTCAAAAAACCATATTACAACCCAACAAAAGAAAATGAGCTAAAGCCCTTAACTTTCCCTCCATAACAAAGGAAAAAATGAAGAAAAAATAATACCCATTTCCTGAAAAATCTAAGGAATCAATTTCTGATCAGAATTGAACAAAACACTCCCTCAAAATTTTCTCCATACAAAGATAAAAATATAGAATAAGTACCCATTTCCCCAAAAAAATCTGAATTTTCAATTTCTACTCAGAAATGATGAGATCATGAATACATATATGTTTCCAAGAGTTCAAAAAAATTCCATCAAATTTCCTTGTCAAGAGAGAATCTAGTACTACCCTTCCTGAAAAAACAAAACAATCGAAGTATAGCTGAGAAAAAGGGAAAAAAACAGAGAAGAGTATGTCTAAAATTACTGTAAAAACATCCAAAATGAAGGAACAAAACCTGCAAAAAGGGTCATCACTGCAATCTTTGTGGGCCAATTTCACAATAATCCATTTGATTGAAAGGGAGAGCAAAAAAAAGGAAGAAAAAGGGAGAATTTCTTAAGAAGGCCCAACTCTAATTCATCAATTCTAGGTTTCTAGCACGCGTATCAAAGCGTGAGCTTGCACAGTTTTTTTCATCTTTTTTCTGGGAAATTATGAAGAATTATGGAGGAATTAAAAGTGGGAACTTTTATAAATTTTTATTTTTAAGTTAAAGTTTGCTCTTTTTTTGAGTACCCTCAAAAAGAAATCAACTTTTCAATGATCAAACAAAACAAAACAAAAATTCCCATCATTTATGATTTTTTTTTCACTTTTTTGCTTCATTTTCTTCATTGCAACTTGAAAAAAAAATTGCCCACTAAATTATATAGAAACTAAAAAAGATACAATCTTTCTCCACTCTATCCATTTGTCTATGATAAAAGAAAATTGCCCATCAAAATGAAAAAAAAGAGAGAAGATAAATCTTTGATCTTTATAATTTATGCAAGTTTTTAAGCAAGAAAATAAATTAAAGTTTTTAATTAAATCTTTTAATCAAGTAGTTTTAAGTTAAAAAATAAAGTATAATTGTAGTTTTCAAGGACAAAACAAGTTGAGCTTTGAAGGGTGATGAAGCTTTTACTGGAAATGGTGATTTCCTTGCAGCCTTATACAATGGAGGAAAGAGAGTAATGAGAGAAAGAAAACAGAGCAGAAAAGAGAAAATCCAAGATCACACGAAATCACTTCAGCTACTACTAAAAAAATTAGGGCATTATTATAAAACGTCACCCTTTTTATTTTAACGCCACCGTATTTTAAATTAAAATAATAAAATGACGAAAATGTCCTTGGACTTAAAACTATTGTAAAACACTTCGAACTCACTCCATAACACTTTTATCACTCTAAAACTCACTAAAATAAAAAAAATCTACGTGCTAGAGGATCGGCATTCGAATCATTACCATAAACCGAAGTATTTTCTAAACTATACTCGTTTTAAATTCAAAAAAAAATTAAAAAAAATATGAACCGTTTCACTCGCACAAAACACTCATGTGAACCATGGCACCCTCGAGCAAAATACATCTGGGCACCATGGTTCACTCGAGCAAAATACTCATGGGAACCATGGTACCCTCGAGCAAAATGTGCGAGTGCACCATGGTGCCCAGATGTGTTTTGCTCGAGTGAACCATGGTGCCCAGATGTATTTTGCTCGAGTGGGTCTTTGCCTTTATTTTTATTTTTTTTTTATTTTTTTTGTTTATTTATTATTATTATTATTATTATTAATTGTTGTTAATATTTTATACTTATTGATTATTGTTATTATTATTAGTATTTTATATTTTGTAATTTGCGATTATAATTGTTAAATGATTTATGAATTTGTGATTATTATTATTATTTTATTATTATTAATCCAGACAATGCAGTTAACTTAGATAGTCCAAAATCGTTCATTTGTTCCAATATATTTATTTATGTAGTTTAAATTGTACATAATATGTTTATTTGTATCATTGTATTTATTTATTTAGTGTAAATTGTATTTAATTAATAGAAGGATATAAGCGTGTAGATGATTAAAATATTTGCACAACGTTAAAACAAGTCAGTTCAAATACATAGCATGCACAATAATAAAACTAGTTAGTTCAAATACATAGCAACATAAAAAAAAACTGTTTAACAATTAAACAACTGTTTAACAATTCAGATACATCATTACGCCCCATCCTTATAAGCTTGCCATTCGGTAAATAATTCTCTAAGATCATCCAGAATCCCCTCAACATTCTGTCTATCTCGGGGCTGCCATCGTTCCACAGGTCCCATCCTCAACAATGGCGCAAGCCGGGCCGGAAACTCGTTTGCAAACTGCAAGTCAAAGGAAATCAAAACTATTAGACAACCAAATTTATTAATGTAAACAGATTTTCAAATTTACTTGCACTTACGTAATCCGATTTGCTATCCGCTGAAGCAAAGCCACGGGGGGGGGGGTCCATCACCAGGGGTGATACATGGATGGGTAAACGATCTAAACCAGTCGATGTACTCAGGCACAACCTCTGATGGAAAATCCGCAAGACGCATCTGTTCAGCACCAACTCGACCACAATACGGGAACCTACTCCACATCAACGTGTAGGAACCAGTACCAAAGGACAGTGAGTAGACCCCCTTAGCTGGTCGGTGAGCCTCAGAGGGTACCAAAGGAGGGACTGGAATAGGTTGGACGTAGCCAAGTTGTCTGACTGTCCGCTCAGGCAAGTACACCTCGACGATATCAAAAGCGGTGATGTGACCAATGAAGGCGGTGCGTGGGTGCTCACTTAGTAAAACCCTGGGAGAATTATTATACGGAGTCCACTCAACCTGCTTAACAAAAAAACAACATAAACAACATAATATAAAACTACAATAACCAATGAAAATATGTATGAGGATATTTACTAAACCTGTGTCTCTGACATGGAGTCCAATACACTCCTACAATCCCTCAGCCTTTTAAGCTCTCGGGTCGGCTTCATCGGAGACCACATCTCTGCCTTAGTCTTGTTACGCACATCAGCCAGTCGAGGATGCGGACGAAAACACGGGAAGTACTCGTAAATCCATGACTGTAACAGTGTCAGACAACCCGCTATAGTCCGGCAGCCAGCCCTGGACGCAATACCCAACTGCCGATATAGAAACGCAAGCGTCACGGCACCCCAGGAGATCTCATCCTGATCAGCAGTAACAGCAATAATAGGGTGCGGTCGCATCCCAGTTCCGGTCTTATCGACCAGCACTGTCGAGCCCACAATAGCCATGTAGTAGGCAGTACTCTGCGTCTCTAACGCCTGAGAACGGTGGCACAGCTGTAGCATGTCACTAACGTTAATGCTACCGTCTTTAAAATACCCCTTTCTCCGAAGCTCAGCGATCGGCTCCCCAAACAAACCGGCCAGGGCCATCTTCCAATCCCCATCAGCAAGCTCAGCAGGCAAAGCACCATCCAGACCAAGACCTAAAATGCGTTGCACGTCGTGCAACATAATAGTCATCTCGCCCCAAGGCATGTGGAAGGTGTTCGTATCAGGCTGCCACCTCTCCACAAAGGCGGATATCAGAGCACTCTCAATGTGCTAGTGCATCATGTACGGCAGACGGCCTAGGGAACTCCCAGGTAAAACCTAGTACAGTTCATCAGACATGTCCCGTAGTCTGATGATCGCATCCACCGTCTTCTTCCTAAGACGACAATCCAAAACAGGAGGGGTACGCTCTAATCCCTCATAAATAACCCTCGCAATGTGTCCCCCGTAGCTGGGTATCAAACGGATATCAATCGGGGCCCCGGGCTGCGGTGATGTGATAATCCAGTCCGCATCAGTAGACTGCGAGCGCCTCCGCCTTCGTGGAGCCTCATCCTCCACCTGGCTTCCTCCAGCCTGATCAGACTGGCCAGCAGAGCTAATAGCTTTACGCTAAACTTACCGCCAGGCCCCCTATGTAAAGCCCAATCAACAGGCTCTCCAACCGACTCTCCATCAGCTAAAGACTCGTCGTAGTCGGTATCATCGGTCGCTGAGCCAAGCGTATCACTACCCAAGCTCGCCTGATGCTCAAATCGAGTACGCACTTATTCCAACGTACTCGAACGAGCTGCCTGACTATGTCTAGCCACTTCTTCCTGCCTAGCTCTCCTGGCAGAACCCGTTACCCCTCTCTCATGGGGGTCCCCCCTAAGTAAAGCCGGTCTAGAGCTGTTGCCGCTCAATAGGCATCTAAAAAAACCCTTACCTTTCCCTTGGTTTCCAGCCATTTACTACAATTTTCATAATCAATAAATTATTGTAAACAATCTAAATTAATTAAACATAACTACATTTAAATAAAATAAATACAATTTAATTAAATAACTAAACTTAATATTAACATTAACATTACCACACAATTATTATTAAATTAATATAAATAATAAATTTATTTTATTTACTAACTTTTAAAAAAATATAAAATAATAATAATAATCACAAATTCATAAATCATTTAATAATAATAATCACAAATTACAAAATATAAAATACTAATAATAATAACAATAATCAACAAGTATAAAATATTAACAACAATTAATAATAATAATAATAATAAATAAACAAAAAAATTAAAAAAAAAATTAAAAAAAAAAAGGCAAAGACCCACTCGAGCAAAACACTCATGGGAACCATGGTACCCTCGAGCAAAACACATCTGGGCACCATGGTTCACTCGAGCAAAATACTCGGTGAACCATGGTGCCCAGATGTGTTTTGCTCGAGGGTACCATGGTTCCCATGAGTGTTTTGCTCGAGTGAACCATGGTGCCCAGATGTTTTTTGCTCGAGGGTGCCATGGTTCACATGATTGTTTTGTGCGAGTGAACCGGTTCATATTTTTTTTTTGAATTTAAAACGAGTATAGTTTAGAAAATACCTCGGTTTATGGTAATGATTCGAATGCCGATCCTCTAGCACGTAAATTTTTTTTTTTGATTTTAGTGAGTTTTAGAGTGATAAAAGTGTTATGGAGTGAGTTCGAAGTGTTTTATAATAGTTTTAAGTCCAAGGGCATTTTCGTCATTTTATTATTTTAATTTAAAATAGGGGTGGTGTTAAAATGAAAAGGGTGGCGTTTTTTAAAGATTGGGAAAAATTAATTTTTAAAATATACTCTTACAACAGGTTTTTTAAAATAGGGATATTCTACCTGGTAAGCATCAGATATAGTGAAATTCACAAGCTAGCTATTCTTGTTTGCGATTCTACCAAATAGCACTCAACTTTTGCAAATTCAACTGCCGTAGCTATATTAGGTCAAAAACGTTAAAAAAAAAACCGTTAAGTGTTGAAATTACATATTTACCCTTGTTTTATTTCTTAAATAGTAGGGTCTTCTTCCTTGTTACACTCCTCTTTTCCTTTGAATGCCATTGTTGCAAAGCTTGAAGAAAAACACTCCCATTGTTTTGGGTAACGAGATCTGGGATACTGGAGCTGGTCTTGTTGCAGCAGCATTGATAGCTATTTGTCCTGGTTATATATCTTGATCAGTTGCTGGGTCCTATGATAATGAAGGGGTTGCCATTTTTGCTTTGTTGCTTACATTTTATCTGTTTGTTAAGGCTGTTAATACCGGTTCGCTTGCTTGGGCTTTGGCCTCGTAATTTCGTATTATTGTTCAGTCCCTTTCATACAACTGTCTCCCAATATCAATTATTATTACTTCTAATCTACACCTGTTTATATAAACCCCTGTATCGATTTCTGCTTGAATCCATCACAAATCACAATCTACTACTTCTATTATCTTTCTCTTCCAAAATACTACATAATCTATTTCTTTCTTTCTCAAAACCCACAGTAATGGCTGATTTTGGAATCTCCATTGTTGAGAAGCTCATTGTTGAAAAGCTAATATTTTCTTCAAGCTTTGCAACAATGGCATTCAAAGGAAAAGAGGAGTGTAACAAGGAAGAAGACCCTATACTATTTAAGAAATAAAATAAGGGTAAATATGTAAAGATAGTCTCTCAAGAGAGCACCTAAATTAATTGTCCCATTAAGAGGTGTCTCTCTTAAGTTAATTGAGCAATTTATTTATTTAAAACAAACACAAAAGAAATTTATAACTTAAATAAAATTTTACTGGAGATAGTCTTGCGGTGAAATTATGTTTATTAAATTATGTTAGGGCTTTCTAGGATTAGTTTCTAGGTGTTTTGGTAGGCAAATATTGCTAGGACTCTTCTAAGAGCATCTATTTTGATGATCTAATTATTTAGATCATATGACCAAATTAGAACAAAAATTCTAATAATGGTGACCCAATATTAGGTGGGTTGGGGAGTAGGTTGAAGGAATGGGTCATCATGTGACCGATTGTGGGGAACCGTCATGGCCTTTTATTCAAAAAATGCCACGTGGTGCGTTTCTATTGGCTAGCAAAAAAAATCAGATTTTTGCACTGACAGGCTTGCTACTGCCTTTCCACATGGAGCTGCGTGATTCGTTGTGTTAAAATAGCCATTTATTTTAATTAACGGTAATTCCCGCCTTAATTTTAATAAAAATAATAATTATACCAACGGTCATATTTTTTCGAGATCTATAAAATGAGACCTTTTGATATTTTTGACACAATTATTTTTTTACCTACTTTCTTCTTAATTTTCTAATTACTTTTTTTGTTAAAAAAAAAAACCAAAATAATCATCATAAAAATTCCAAAAAAAAATACATGGATTATTCAAATAATCCAAATAATGGAAGAAATTCAAGTAAAAAAGTACCAAGAAAAAAATCTTCAAACAATCAAAGTGCTCAAATTCAGTATCAAAATCCTCCATTCAATCCTCCATTTTCTCAAAATACTCCAAATTACTCTTACTATATTCCTCAAAATATTCCAAATTCATCTTATTATGTTCCTCCAAATACTCAAAATTCTCAAACTATGTTTCACAGCCATCAACAATCTCACAATTTCAACTCTAATATTGATAACTATTCAACTCCCATAAGCGGTGAAAGTTTAGAGGAAAATGAGACGGGGTATGATGATGTTGTTGATGATGATGATGAAACCGAAGGAAATGATCAAGATGATCAATTTGGTGAAGACGAAGGAAATAATGTTCATCAAGATGATGTTGATGCAAGTCTCCACACCCAACCATCATTTCAAAATCTACTTTCACAATTTGGTTCACCACCAAGCTTCACTCAATTGGTTCAACCATCTCAACAGCAACCAAATGATGAAGCCTCTATACCTGCGAAGCAAAAGTTGGGATTTGATTGAAGATATTGCTCTCATATGTTCAATCATGAACACAAGTACAGATCTCAACAGAAACATGTATTTTTACGTATGATGGAAGTTGTGTCCAACAACTGGCTGCTGATCAAGTTGATGAGTACCTCCAAATTAGCGAAAGCACAACACGAAAAGCACTCACTCATTTCACAAAGGGAATAATCAACCAATTTGGGCAACAATATTTGAGGAAACCAACACCACAAGATTTGACAAGATTATTGGTCTCTAGTGAAGAACGAGGATTCTCTGGCATGATTGGTAGTGTTGATTGCATGCATTGGGAGTGGAAGAACTACCCAGCAGCATGAAAAGGGCGATATCAAGGTCGAGCTAGTGTTGCAACATTAATTCTTGAAACAGTCGCTGATCATGACTTATGGATATGGCATGCCATTTTTGGGATGCCAGGTTCATACAATGATCTTAACGTGATATATCGATCACCTCTTTTAGTTGATTTGTTTGAAGGAAGAGCACCACCTGTCAATTTCACGGTGAATGGAAATCAATACGGTATGGCTTATTATCTCACTGATGGCATTTATCCTAAATGAGCTACTTTTGTAAAGACGATTCTCAAAAGTATTGTACAACTGTAAATATAGATTTGGACTGAACTTTTGAGAGTCGTCTTTACAAAAGACAGTCTCTCAAGAGAACACCTGAATTAACTGTCTCATTAAGAAGTGTCTCTCTTAAGTTAATTGAGCAATTTATTTATTTAAAACAAACACAAAAGAAATTTATAACTTCAACAAAATTTTACTGGAGATAGTCTTGCGGTGAAATTATGTTTATTAAATTAAAAAGATCATTTAAGTATTTCTTAAAATAATCTAGCAGAAATGCTAAGGTTTATTTTTTGTACTAGTTCTAGTGTTAGGGCTTCCAAGGATTAGTTTCTAGGTGTTTTGGTAGGCAAATATTGCTAGGACTTATTGATAGGTGTTTTGAGGGTCGTCTCGTGACTCTTCTAAGGTGTATGACTAGGGATGGTCACGGATCCAGGACCCTGTTGGACCCGCCCCAGACTCGCCCCTTTTTTAAGGGTCTGGGTCTTATTTTTGAGACCCACCGGATCCGGGTCGAATCTGGATCTAACAAATATTTGGCGGGAACGAGTCCGGGTCCAATATCCGGACCCTGGACCCGCCCCTTGGACCCTTATAAATATTGAATTGTCCATTTTTATTTGTCTTCTACGCATGAATTATGCCCTCAACACTTATTTTCTTTTCATATAATCATAATATATATAAATAATATATATGTTACTTGCTAAGTGTTAACCCAATTACCCTTATTTCATGGACTCGAACTAGTGTTTATAATAAAGTTTAAGCATATATTGGTGACGTTATGCGAGTTTAGATGTTAAATTAGTATTAAATATTTGTAAAATACGATAATAACTCTCTTACAAATATACAAATACCATGACTTCCAAATGTTTCAAATTTGACAAATCAAAGACACTTATTTTAGACCCACTAAGGACCCATTAAGGACCCTAGACCCATCAGATTCGGAGGGTCCGAGTCCGGGTCTGAAAATTTTGAACCCTTAGGGTTCGGGTCTAGGTCTGGATCTCAAAAAATTAAAAGGGTACGGGTCTAGTTAGACCCGCTCTAGACCCGCCCTATGACCATCCCTATGTATGACCTTTTGTTTAGGGCTTTGAGGTATTTGGTGAGTGGAATTGTGATTTTCAATAGGTGTTTGACTCTTTGGTCTAGGTGTTTTGTACCTTTCCTTTAGCTATGGTCTTAGTGTATATAGTAACTAGGTATTTACCCGTGCTATGCACAGGTTGTGTACATTTTTTTATATTAAATGAAAGCTTATTGGTAGTATTTTTTATTTGTTGATGAATGTTTTTCGCCTTTGCAAAGCTAAGTACAATAAAAACAAACTCATTGGTATTTTGTTGTGATATATATTCAAATATTTTCTCGGCATATGTATCTCAAAGTTTGCATTAAATTCTATTATCCCTGTTACAAAACTTATTTGAATTTCTTTTTATCAATAATAATTATCTTAAACTGTCTAAAAAATAATAAAAAGATATAATTATACGCATACTTTGTATCACACAACTTCAAAGTTATGCATTTTATTGGTGGAGTCATATGAACATCACTAAATGACACCACTTGTCCAATAACATCTACTCCCTCCGTTCTTATATGTGTGTCCTATTTGAAGATTTCACACATATTAAGATAGTGAGAATCTTTGTTGATTGTGGGTATTATTTTATTATAATAGTGGTGTGAATTAATGATTGTATTGGTATTATGAGAGAGAAAATATAAATTAATTATTATAAATGGTATATTAGAAGAGAGAGGAGAATATTTTATTATAGTAGTGGTGTGAATTAATGATTGTATTGGTATTATGAGAGAGAAAATATAAATTAATTATTATAAATGGGATATTAGAAGAGAGAGAGGGTGAAAAAAGGGTATCAAAACTTTCCATTTTAGGAAATAGGACAAACATATGAAACTACCCGTTATAGTAATGTGGACAATCAAAAAAGAACGGAGGGAGTATCATTTTAAAAACATATGTTAAAATTTAATAATATTTGTATTAAAATTAAAATTTAATATATAGCTTATTAAACTATAAGAATAAAGAGATAGAATACATACCACTTAAATAAGACATATCATAAGTTTGTGATAGAAGATCAGAAAACGAGACAAATTTCATCACATATGGTGGAATCTCCACATCGTTACAAATTTTAACATTAGTAAATCTTGTAAAAACAATTCGTTTTTTGTGGAATGTTGCTTTATAGTCTCCGTTGTTTTCATAAAGCTTAAAATAAACGTACAACTATATAAAATTTTTCCCAATGACAACTTTGATGAATGACACTATAACTATCTTGAATTAAATATAGAAGCTTTGATAGTACTTCTATAATTATTATTGTTATCTTTAATTTGTGTGTCCTTTCAAATTATATATTTATTATAAATTTATTATTATTAATATTATTAATATTATTATTATTATTATTATTATTATTATTATTATTATTATTATTATTATTATTATTATAAAGGGTGGGGATATAGAGAGTTGGAATATGAAGTAAAAATGTAGTATTGTAGTAATAAAGTAGAAAAATTAATTACTATAGTTCAAGAATGACTTTCATTACTTCAAAAAAAAAAAAAAAGAAGAAGAATTTTCATAGAGTGACACGTGGCATACAAGTTCCTGGATTATAATATGTATATATGATTCTCTAATCGAAAAAAATCAGATATTCGGAATAAACATGATATTCAAATTCCAGATATTTATTTTTTTTTTGGAATCAAATTATGATATTCACTAACCGAAAAAATCAGATATTCGAATTTTCAAGTCCGGATTGACTCGATATCTGGTTTTAAACACCCAAACTCAAAGTAGTTTTTATTGGTATTTGTCTAACAATTTATTTTTTTTCTCTTATAAAAAGTCAACAGTCAAAATATATTTTTTACCAAACATCTCTATAATAATTGTTTTAACAACCAATACTTTCAACTGTTAAACCAGTGAACAATTATTTGCCAAATTGACCCTTATATTCATCTATTCTCTTTCAATTTGCCTCATTTGATTTTTGGACATGTACCTTACCACTTTCTCTAATCCTCTCTTTTTATTTAAACTATCTTTTAATATCATACCATCCACAAAATTCAATTATTCTCCTCATCAAATACCAATTTTCTATATTTTCTTAAAAATGTCACATTTGCACAAGGATGAAAATTTATAGGGACAAATGAGCAATTTAGGTTAAACTTTATTTGATGATTGACTTTCGTAGCTTGTTCGATAATTCTTTACTTTATGTTAAATTTAGAAAAACTTACTTTTATTAATCTAGACTTTCAGCCGGTATAAAATTTAGTTTTCAAAGCCTAGCTACTTCCTTCGTCCTTCTCAATTTATATCGATTTTTATTTATTAGTTTATTCCATTTATTTTGCATACTCTCACTCTCTTTCTTAAAAACTCATTCACAAACTTATTATTTTTTCCCATCTTAACCACTCATTCCCATTATATACTTGGTTTTCGTCTTATTCTCCGATATAATTTTCCTTTCCACTAAACCTCATCCAATATATTTAGGGTGCATTTTCATAAAGACGGAGATTGATGTTTTTTTATTCACTTTTTAAATAAACAATCAACAAATAACAACTAGCTAAATGTTATCAAATATATCTAGTAGTTCACTTGTACTTTTTGCTTAACAACTAAAAAAACAGGGAACTAAATTAGCCAACAATCAATTATTTTACAAATTTTATTGTGTTAGTGTCTTTAGTGTTGGTAATATATACATTAATGAAATATATGACAAAATAATTGATGAAATTAATGTGTAGATGAAATTAATTAAGAGATTGAGTTTGAAAAACACAAATTCTTGTGTTAGGTGGTTTCTTTGAGAGACCATTTCTAATTGGTTTGGCTTAAAAAGAAAATTATAGAGTAAGTTTCTCGGTAGGCATTAAGGATATTATAAGTAGAAAGTTAGAATATTGTAAGTACCAAAGTACTTACTCTGTTACTCAGCGGGCATTAAGTATAGTGTAAGTAGATTAAGTAGGCATAGGCTACAAGGTTAAGTTTCTCGGAGACATTAAGAATATTGTAAGATATTTTAAGTAATTTTTTGGTGGGCATTAAGTATATATATTGTTAGTAGGCATTAAGAATAATGTGAATAGGCATTAAGGATACAGTAAGTGGATATTAAGATTCAATGGGTTGGGTCTGAAAAACATCTCTCAAAAAAATAGTCTCTCAAAGTACTGATTATTTGAAAAAATATATTCAAATTGATTATACAAGATTATAAGTTTATAACCTTATAAGAAAATACAGGAAATAGGGAATTTAGTGTTAGAGTTCAAAAAAATTTACTAAATTTATTGAAACATAGTAATACTCCCTAATTTCTATGTCATTTTATTGTGTTTAGCAATTATTTTTGGATCATACGGCAAAATTTAAAATTTCATTAATTGTACAATACTTTTAATAATGTTGAATTGACCCATTATATTTCATTTTCATTGATAAAGTAAAGTAATTAAAAATTAATTAATTACTTCAAATTCAGATAATTGAAGGAAATAACAATAAACAATAGTATGTCCACCGACACATGTGGTATATAAATTTAATGATGATGTAATGTGAGTAGTACAAAAACAATCTAGCTTATGCTCAAAGGCCATATAACTGGAAATTCAGCATTTTAAACTGTATTTTGTGACATAATCTGCCAAATAACAATGCTTTTTAATCTTCATACTTCACCAAATAGAACTTAGTTTAGGATTAGGAGTTAGGTAGGCGTACAGCGTACTAGTACATGATTGGTGTGGTGCGAAAGTTATGTTTTCTTAACCAAATGGAAAACTAAAATCAATTAATGTAGCTAAATATTACGACTCGTCTCACAAGATTTGCATCAAATGTAAAAGTAATTGTTAAGAAAAATGGTAATAAATAAAGAGAAAAAACGTATTGTGTGGATGAAATTAAAAATCAAAAGAATTAAAATGTATGGATGTGATTAAAAGAAAGTGGTGGACTATTGTTTAAAAATAGAAATGCTGCAAATTAAGGAACCGGCTAAAATAGAAATGCTGCAAATTCAATGAGACGGAGGGAGTATATTTTGTGAGATGTTTTACTTTATTATGATTAATATTGAGTTCAAAAATTAAAATTTAACTATGATTCGATATTTATTAATTTTTTGTTTTGTTATTTGGTAAGAAATAAATAAAAGACTTATAACATTCTTGCAATCCTCCATTAAAATTAATTCATCAATTATATTACTTTATCTAAAAAAACTTTCATAAAATTAAAGATTTTGCATAGAACCAACAAAAAAAACCAAAAAGGAATACTTGACCAACATTCGGAAACAAAGAGAGTTCACATGTTCATGTCAACGGCTGAATGCAATTAGTTCAATACATAGCTTGACTTGTGCCAAGTTTATGAGAGTGATTGGACTAATGCAGATTTAAGGGGTTTGTCTTTACTATTAAGTCTTCATTTTAATAAGCTCACCTTTAGACCACTTTCAATGGTGTGGAAATTTTTTTGGGAAATTTCAACTGGTAACCTTGAGGTTTGGAGTTTTTCACGTGGTAACCATAATTTTAAAAAAAGTCACGCAGTAGCCCTAAGGTTTACATAATTGTTCCACCGTAGAGCTGTTCAAAAGTGACCCGACCCGGAAATCCGAACAGAAATCGAAGTACCCAACCCAAACATGTGTTCCTTTTTTAGGTTTATTGAACCGACACTACCCCGAACCGAAGTTGTACCCAAACCGATTGATAACCAAAAATTGGAAACACGAACCTGAGCTGTAATCGATTTTTGTAACCGACACATAACCGTTAACTGAGATTACCCGAACCTAAATCCGAGTCCTATCCGACCTGAATTATGCTCGAAATCGAACTCGATCCAGCTAAAACCGGCTTAACTTGAACAAATTTTAGATTGAACTGCTGTAAACCTGAACCAATTTTCAACATAGAAGCATGATATACTCATTTCAATCATCTTATTAGTTAATCTAATAAAGTTTTAGATATTTTAATAAATTAAATTTTATAAATACATGGTTTCATATATTTAGAGTTATTAATTAATGGTCAATTTTGTTTAACTTCTTTTATCAAATTAGAAGAAAATTGATAGAACTTTATAATCTTAATTCCCGGTTAAACAAGTAAAAGTAACAAAGTAATAATGATCACTAATAGATTTGCATATTTTAACTATTTTGCTTTAAGTAAATGCAATCTTCTCATCAATTTAAAAAAGACTAACAACTTAATTTGATATTGACTAAATCGATAGTAATTAGTAATACGTAGCTGAAGTATGTTAAAAAAAAAACTCGAACTCAATCTGTACATGCCGAAGTCGAACAAATTGTTAACCGATGACAACCCGAGACAGATTAACACTCGACACAAACTTCAACCGACACCGAACCGATGCTAACCCGATAGCTCGAATAACCGATCTTCAAACAAACCGTGACTTATCGACCTGATCCGAGGGTGACCCGGACATAACGCACAATTGAAAAATAACCAATCCGAAATACAACCGAACCGAATGACACCCGACCGAAACCGATTCGATCACCTGAATGAACACCTCTACTCCACTGTGTGCACATAAAAACGTTAGCAAACTTTAATTTCGAAGATTAAGGTTATTGTATATCTATTTACACTACTACAAATCATCACTTGTGCCACTAATTATGCCACGGGAATTCAAAATCCGTGGCAAGTTTTGATCTTCCCACGGGAAAAATAGGTTTCAAGACAATATCACAACCATACCCAAGTTTTTTGCCACGGGTAAATATAATCGTGGCAAAGATGCACTTGTGCCACAAGTTATGCCACGGGTAAATATATACCGTGGCAAACAAACACTTTTGCCACAAGTAAATTAATATCGTGGCAAACAAGCACTTGCGCCACAAATCTTGCCACGGGAAATTTAATTTTTTTGTGGCAAACAAAAAGTTGCACCAAAAATTATGTCACAACAAAATATTTATCTGACAAAAAATTTATGCCACAAATTATGTCTCGGGTAAATACTTATGATGGAAAATAAGACTTATAAGCCACGATTAAATAGCTATTGTGTGATTGTGTTATAAATTAGACACCTGAATTTGAATTATTAGCAAGTTTTGATCTTGTCATGGATAGTATATTTTAAGAGAAAATTTAAAAAATAAAAAGTTTATCAATTATTTAAATTTCAAAATCTTCATTCAACTTAATTAGTTCTATATTTATTAGAAAATAAGTCAATATTTTTCCTTGTCTTTTAATTTAATATAAGAAAAAAAATTCTATAAACAATTATTCAATTTAATACTCATACTAGACCTTAAACAATAATTTTAGGTAAGATTAATGTATTTTCAACAAAAACAGAGAAAGGTTGTTTCTAAACTATTCGATCCAAGACTTTTCCAATTTTTTAATAAGTGAAAATCAGATCTTATCATTTTCTTAAATTCAAGAACACATGAAAAATGTTTTTTTCAATCTCTAAAAGTTACTATACAAAAACACGGAAATTCCGACTGAAAGTTTCTAACTAATTTTCGACTGACAAGCGTTAGTCGGAATTTTCGACTAAATTGCTACTAAATGAATTTTAAAACGGAATTTTAAATTGAAAAAAAAAATGTATAACTAATAATATAGTAATATACGACTAATAATATCGTAATATATATTAAAAACTGATAAATATTATCTAACTAATATATATTAATACGAGTAATATTATTCTAACATACAACTAATTTTGTTATATTTAGGAATATTAGTTGACCAAATGAATTTTAATTTTGCAACTAATTTTTTTCAATTAATTATAATTTTTTTAACTTACTTTTAATAATTTTGTTCAACTAGTTAATAATATTAATTATAATAATAATAATAATAATAATAATAATAATAATAATAATAATAATAATAAGTTTTTGAGCCTTTCTCCCTCCTTTCTCTCTCTAGAGCTCTCCCTCTACTAGCGATTCCCGGTGTGAATTGCTGAGCCATGGCAGGTAGAAGAAGAGGTCGCCCCCCGAGAAGAAGGTCTGTAGATTGTGCTAATCTTTATCATCTTTGAAGTCCCTTTTTTTTTGTTGAATCGTGAATCAGGGTTTCGATTTATACAGATTGAAACCCTAATTTCGTTTCTTCAAATCGCGAATATGCCCATGAATTTCACTGAAATCGATGTTAGGTTCATGTTCTGTTAATTCTCAAACCGTTTTTGGAGGCGACCGATGTCAGATGCTCGTTAATCGGTGATGAAAGCAAATCTTGTTCTGCTTCTAGATGTTGTTCTCAAACTTCCATGGAGTTCTGATTCAATTTCAGGGCTTGATTGAGTTTTCACGAACCCAGTACCATGGGTTTGCCCAGTGTGAAAATCAAAGATATGGGTATGGAAGCTACTATAGTGAAATAAAAATTTGGGGCCGATTTCCATGGAGGACAAACAAATCCATGCCTCGTTTTCTTCGGCAATCGCTGGAGCATCAGGCGTGGTTGTGGCTTGTTTTCTTTGGATTTTTCTTGTTGGAATGATTTGTTCTTGTTGAATGGTTCTTATTGAATTGTTCTTGTTGGATTTTTCTGGAAATCCTTTGTGGGTCATGGTTTCTTTGAAGCCATCCCTTATGAACTGCACATTATATTGCAGTTTTGTCTTTGAGGGTTGCAACTTGGTTTGCTATTCCTGTTATTGTGATGGCTGATGCTAGCTCCATTGGGCTTATGTTGACGCTACGAAGTCAATGTTGGTGATCGTCAAGGCTTTGTGAGCTCGCTGATGCGCAAGTTACGAGGCTGCCCCAATCAACACCAATGGCGACTCAAAGCAGTGAGCTTTGGTTCTGCACTGTTAAGATCAGGTTGTGGTGTAACTGGCAGCCTTTGATCCATGCAAAACTGATCCTGTTCAAGCCGTCGATATGATTGGTCGCAGCTGTGTGCACTCAATGCAGAAGGCCTTGTCCACCACTTGTGCTGGCAGGTGGTCTTGAATTGGGGACTTTGAGAAGCTATGTTCAACTTGCTGAGGAAACACACTTGCTGACTTTGGCAGTTGGGCACATATATGCTGTTCCTAGGCTAGATGTTGCTAGCTTGTCTTCCACTTTTAGTTCACTCACTTTATTGTTTTTGTATCTGTTGAGCCATGGCCTTTTGTTGGTTTCTGATTAGGTCTGTTTGCTAGTGGCCAATTTTGGTTTTGTCTTTCGGTATAGTTTTGGTGTTACGCTTCCTATGGTGTTGTCGCTCCCTGCCTAGCGAATGACGAGGGGCTTGTCTCTTGGAGCTTTGGCGGGGCGGGTCATCCTAGTATCTTGAATTACTATTGTAAGCTTCGGCTATTTTTCCTGGCATTTTATAAAATTTAATTTGCCAAAAAAATAATAATAATAATAATAATAATAATAATAATAATAATAATAATAATAATAATACAATAAGGTCAATCCTGCTTGGAAGCGGTTATGGCATGGCTCGGATCAAATATCAGTATCTCATCAATAAGCAACCTAGCCACAAAAAAATAGAGAATGACTACACCAAAAAAGAAGGTTTTTTGCATTGCCCTGTGTTGTCTGGTGTATCAGATCTGGCAAACCCGAAATGAAGCGATATGGCAAGCTAAAGTCAAATCCGTTGAAGGTGTGTTGAAGACTGTGATACCCCAGATTTAGATTGAAAAGGGATTGATAGACTACTCATATCAACAAGGTGCATCTTCTTTTCATGGGAGCCCATTTGCTAAGAACTCCACAGTTAAGCGTGCTTGGTGTGGAGCAATCTTAGGATGGGTGACCTCCTGGGAAGTTTTCCGGGAGCGCACGAGTGAGGCCAAAGTGCGCTGGAAAGACTTGTGTTGGTTTGTGGGGCTAGTCTACAATCTCCATGAGTAGTCACTGGTGGTCCGTTGGGCCGGGGTGTTACAAATGGTATCAGAGCAACCCTGCGACCGTGGCTGATTGTGTGTTCAGCGCACCTAGCGGGGGAAAAGATCCTGAAGTGACGGTCCAACGAGGACGTTGTATTCTTAAGTGGGGGTGAGTGTGATACCCCAGATTTAGATTGAAAAGGGATTGATAGACTACTCATATCAACAAGGTGCATCTTCTTTTCATGGGAGCCCATTTGCTAAGAACTCCACAGTTAAGCGTGCTTGGTGTGGAGCAATCTTAGGATGGGTGACCTCCTGGGAAGTTTTCCGGGAGCGCACGAGTGAGGCCAAAGTGCGCTGGAAAGACTTGTGTTGGTTTGTGGGGCTAGTCTACAATCTCCATGAGTAGTCACTGGTGGTCCGTTGGGCCGGGGTGTTACAAAGACAATCAAGTACGAAGTGAAGTCCCGTTCCACCCTTTTGTACATCAAGGAAACTGATAGTGATAGAAATTGGATGTATAGGACCATATATGATGTATAGTTTTTTGCTTATATGGGCTCCTAGTTTTTTGAGAGCTATCCCCTGAATTCTATGCACATGAAGAATGCGGGTGGGAAACCCTTCCTAGAAGGTGTGCCCTCTTAGCAATCTGATGCAAATTGATGAATCAAGGAGGTTAGGTCTGGACTGATCTTGTACATGTTTTGTAGTTTCTCTTCGTTAATATATTTCGTTCATCTTCCAAAAAAAAAAATAATAATACAATAAGTGGTAGGAGTGTTATTTTATAAGTATAATAACATAAATTAAGTTATCACTAAACAACTTATGGCCTAGTGGTTGGAGTATTGGTATGCCAACTTGAAGGTCTTGTGTTCAAATCCTACCCAAGGCATTTGTGTGGAAGGAATGTTACTAATTGTTAACATTAAATTCATACTACTAGTTGAATTTCCTTATTTACGAGTCTAGTGTATAAATGATTTGTAGCCACGTGTGGTGCGCCTGGTAGACGAATATAATTTACAATGATTCACTTTATGTGACAAAAGAATATGATTAGCCACGGGTTATGCTTGTGGCAAAACAATATAATTAGCCACGGGATCTACCGTGGCAAGAAAAAGAGTTTTTGCCACAACCATAATTTTCCCGTGGTAACAATCTAGCCACGATCACTTGTGCCACGGTAGTCTCTAACTAAAATTCTCGTGGCTAGACATCATAGCCATGGGAAATTCTTACTTGTGCCACGACTGCTACTGTGGCACAAGTGATGATTTGTAGTAGTGTTATGATACTCACTATTTCAAATGTCATCAGTTTCAACTTTTTTCCCCAAAACATAAACCACAAGTCTACCATCTTTCATTCAAATCATATTTTCCCCCACAAGTTCAAAGATTGAAATTAATGGCATTTAAAATGGTGAGTCACATAAATAGGCGTTCAACATCCTTTAAGCTGCGAAATTAACGTTTGCTAACATTTTAAGCTTTCCTAAGGTCAACATTCAAAAAAACAATTCAGAGAACACTGTTTCCTCCCGTAGTGCTTAATTTACAATATCTTGGCATAGTAAGATATTATGCATAATGGTTTCCAAAAAAAAAAAAAGATATTATGCATAATATTATGACCCTCCACAAAAGGACCATGAGAAGGGCTAATAACACTACCAAGAACCAATTTCAACCTGCTACAAATATTTTCAGTAATGCACTTATATAGAGTATGACAGCTAGAGATTGGTCTATAATCACCACGGTTGTTTGGATTGGGAATTTTTGGGATGAGATGAACCGTTGTAATGTTCCATTCTTTCAAAAGCTTTCCATTTCTAAAGAACTGTTGTATGGCATTTATCACATCACCACCTACAACAAACCAAAAGGCCTTATAAAACTTATTATTAAAACCATCAAGACTAGGGCTCTTATTATCAGGAATACTCCAAATGGCATTCTTAATTTCCTCAGATGAAAAATTAAGAGATAAAAGAGATTGTTGGGAGTCATCTAATATAGGACCTTCTCTAATAATGTTCATATCAACTCGTTTTCGATGTTGCAACTTGTGGCATAACAATTTGCGATAAAAACACAAGTGTAGAAACGTATAGAGACAATGAAGTGTAACAAGAGGGGGGGGGTGAATTGTTACTCGTTCTCTTTAGAGTATTTTCGCCCTTTTCTTGCGGAATTTGAATAAAGAAAATACTCAAAACGTAATAAAAGAAAACTTTAAAGAACACAAAGAATTTAACGTGGGAACAAGAACCACGACCCTCTAGGGATTTCGATTCTCTATTATTTTATGTAATTTAATTCTCTATTACATAAAATATATTTCTCCTTCTCCTTCTCTTCTTTTTCTCGATTTCTTTCTTGTTCCTTCTCTCGATTCTCCTTCTCTTTCTCTCTTCTCTTTCTCTCTTCTCTTTCTCACTTCCCCCTTAGACTTACCCAAGTCTAATTACAAAATTCTCTCAAAAACCCATACAAAATAAATTTTCTAATTGGATGAACAAACAAAGATAGCACAAGAAAATATTTAGGAATTAATTTTCGGTTTAGAACACTCAATATTTCCTTTTCTTGATTCTTGAATCTCACGAAAATGGGCACAAAATTTTTCGGAAATTTTTCTCTCAATGTTGATCACCAAATGTTTGTGCCGGTTAGAAAAATGCTTTTATAATCATTTTAGAACAAGTTATGCCATAAACCCATTATCTAAAGACAAGGGATTAGTGGGCATTGACCGTGAGAATGTGAATAACTACCTTGGTGGTTATTCAAAGTCAATCTTTGACTCTAGCTAAAAATAGCCATTTTCAAGAGACTTTTTATGAGTTAGTTATTTTAATTCTTAGATTAATTCCTTGTGCTTTCTTGTTTATTAACCGTACAACAAAACTAAAATATAGAAAAATTAACTTAAGATTTTTTCTAAATAATTTTGTTGACTTCTCCTCTGACCGGATTCTGGAGGAACAACATACTGTCTCTATCTGCAACATTCATCAGTTTATCAATATCAGGAACAACAGTAGACTTGGATTCTACTCTAGACTTCCTCATTGACCTTCTCTACTGACTTTGACTTTGTTGACTTTGACTTTGACTTGTACGATTCCCATTGACTAATCCTTAGGTATCATCGACGATTACAATAATCGGATATTTAACCTACAAAACAATCTCTAAAATACTTTGTTTGTTTATAAATTGTTAAGTCATCATCAAAACTCAAATGGGCCAACAACAAGTATCCAGTATCTTGGCATAATCAGTAATAAGAATACTCTGATCATAAAGGAGCAAAACTCGATTGGAGAGTTGCCTATGCTTGATACTTTGGTCAAAGTACTTGGAATTCAAACTTCAATCAGTTAAGCTTAATCAGTTAATCAACCATTATTATTACTAAACTAAACTTATTAATTATAATTGAATTAAAAAAAATATTATTAATTTTAAAAAGGATTATTTACCCACTACAGCCTCTAAGTTTACTCAATTTCAAATAAACAGCCAATGATCCGAATAAACACCTCTACTCTTTTGCACAATCACCCATGATTGTTGTGCCAATCAGTGTATAAGGGAAAGACTCATGCGATAAGATGAGCAAATCGTTGAGTTGACACATCATATTTATGCCTCTGTGGAAACCAACGCATGGCTAAACACCCACAACAACATTTAGATATATTGCAACAATGTTTTAGCAAGTGTTGAAGATGAAAATGTTCAACTAAAATAACTTCTTAGCTGAAGCCTTTGTTTCTTATTACTTTATATATATATATAATATATGTTTCACAATTTTTAAACTTTATACTCTTTAGATTTGTTTCTTATTACTATATATATAATAACGGATTTACAGTGACCAGGATTTAGTAGCCATTTGCTCAGTTTTGGCAACAAAATGGCTACTAAAGCCTTTAGTCGCCTGTAACTACCAGGTAGCTACTAAGTGACTTTGGTCGATACATACTCTTAGGGTCGGGACTAAGGGATTTTTAGCGACTAATTCCAACACGACCTAAAAATTTAGTCGATAGAGAGTCGTTTTTATGTAAACTACTACGTACCAAGTGACTCAATTGTTAATCCCAAACTTCTATATGTGTTTTCACAAATTCTTGTTGTAAACCTTCTACAGCATAGATAGGTAAATATGGGTCAGCCCACTTGTTAAATGAGTAATTGAATAGTCATGTTAGCCATTGGGCTGGGCTATTGAGAGAGCCGTCTATGCCATAGACGGTCTCACAGGAAACCTTCTAATGTGTTTTTCTATACTCCCTCCGTCCCTTATAATTTGCAGTATTTTCCATTTTCGTCCGTCCCACTTAAATTGCAACATTTCTATTTGTTAAAGCAAGCGACAATATTCATAACTTTGACGTTAACTTTAATCACTTAATCGAACATGTTTTGTCTTGTACTTTGGAGAAGGATGATAAAGATGTGTCGAGTTGCGTAAGATTGAAGTTTGGAACAATAAATGAGCATTGCTTAAACAATGCAGCAGGCTAGGGGTCACCCAGGGGTCCTTTGAGCTTTGGTTTCCAGCATTGATTGTATACTTTATTGCTTATTTATTGTGGTGAATAATGGCTATGTTTATTATCATATTAATTAGGGAGTCACATGTAGGTTTATGATGATTTATGAGGGAATTCTAAGAGTGATGAATTCTTACTCTATAAATAAAATTCATCACCCATAGAAACAATCACACATACTTGTGAGTTGTGAGGGCTATTGCTTTAATTTGCTAAGAAACTAGAAAGAGTATTCTTACTTTGCATTAGTATTGTGATCTTGAGATATTGTTCTCAAGATAGGGGGTTTATTATAATTGTATTGTTGAATCATTATAATAAACATCATTTGAGGGGGGTATCCAAGATATCTTATAAACACTTCTGTTCTTTTGTCATTATTTTCATTGTGTTTTTCATTGTTGAACCTCACTTTGTGACTTCCGTTTTCACTGTTTTTGGACTATGGCCCACCACTTTCTTTTAATCTCATTCATACATTTTAACTCTCTTTTAATTTCATCAACATAATTCATTCTCTCTCTTCATTTATTACCACTTTTTTAATATTCATCTATTTTTTCTTTGTTACTAAGGTGTTCTCTTCAACTTATTTTTTGACTTATTACTTATTCTTATTGGAATCAGATTAGATCAGACCAGATCAGACCAGATCAGATCAGATCAGATCTATTCAGATCAGATCAGAAAGTTTCAGATCAGACCAGACCAGACCAGACCAGATCAGATCAGACCAGAGCAGATCAGATCAGATCAGACCAGGACCAGATCAGATCATATCAAACCATGCCATTATTATTATTATAGTATTATTATTAGTATTAGTATTATTATTATTAAATATTAATTATTATATTATTGTTATGTAGTTAGTGATTATTATATTATTATTATTATTATTATTATTATTAGTATTATATAGTAGTATAGTATTATTATTATTATTATTATATTATATTATTATTGATTATTATATATTATTATTATAATAATAATTATTATTATTATTATTATTAATTATTATATTATTTAGATTATTATTATTATTATTATTATTAGTATTATGTATTATTATTATTATTATGTATTATTTATGTATTATTTTTATTATTTTATTATTATTATTATATATGATTATTAATATATTATTATTGTTATTTTATGAATATTATTATATTATATATTATGATATTATTATTATTATTACTTATACTTATTACAATATTAATTATTATTAATAATTAATTAATAGAATAATTAATAAATAAATATATAATAATAATTTAATAACATAAATAATGTAATAATATATTATATTAATTTTTTAATTAAAAATATTTTTTAATTAATTAATTAATTAGATAATAATAATATAAATGATTATTTAATAATTATAATAATATTAATGACATTATTATTAATTTTATTTTTTAATTAATTAATTAAATAATATTAGTATTTATTAATTAAATTCTTAATTAGATACTAATAGTAATAATAATAATATAAATAATAATAATAATAATAATAATAATAATAATAATAATAATAATAATAATAATAATAATAATAATAATAATAATAATAATTAATAATAATAATATAAAAGTAATAATAATAACAATAATGAAATATATTAATAATAATAATAATAATAATAATAATAATAATAATAATAATAATAATAATTTGTTCCTAAAAAAAAAAAAAAATAATAATAATAATAATAATAATAATAATAATAATAATAATAACTTTATGAAATCAAATCAGATCAGATCAGACCAGATCAGATCAGACCAGATCAGATCAGACCAGATCAGATCAGATCAGATCAGATCAGACCAGATCAGAAAGATTCAGATCAGATCAGACTGAATCAGACCAGATCAGACCAGATCAGATCAGATCAGATCAGACCTTAGCAAATTCAGACCTTATTCAATCAGATCAGACGAAGAGAACAAGCCCAACTCATCAGGACGGAGGAAGTATGTATGATGGAAACCTACTTAAATGGTTCCATTGATTTGGATACAGGCAATGACAGCCTACAAAGCGTAGCATTTGCACTGAGCAGGAAAACAAGCAAAGTTTAGAGATAAAGTGATTAAAATGGAAGAGACTATGATTAGTCAAGGAAGGGTGGAATTAATAATCATCACACTACAATTAACAACAGACATACTATTTTCCTCATATAAATGTACTTCCTTTAAACGACAAACATATGATTGAGATTATTATGGTTATATTGCATAGATTGCCATTCAATTATTATTATTATTAAGTAATAGATTTTTTTTACTAAATGTAACAAAAATTTACTAGCAAGTCAATAGTTTACATACATTAAACTTGCATTTATAATCAATATAATTATTACACTCTCAGCAGCGGATTCAGGAATCAGAGTCCCATGGGGCATCAATCAACGGGCGAAATGCTTATGAAAAATTTTCAACAACTTCCGCAAAGTTTTGTTTATAATCAAACACTTTTTTACCCCACAATTCAAAAATCAAAACTTTAATGTGCAAGGAATAAATAAATTTCAATGACTTGATTTTAAGATTCAATTTTATGAATGTTGCACCGAAATCCTAGCTAATTTTCTCTCCTTATGATAAAAACCCTTTAATAACTCGGGTAGTTTGCCAATTAAAAATTACTCTTTTATTTTGGCTACTTTTGCTAACTTTCTACTCAAAAACTTTAGACATAAAAGAAAAATGGAATGAAATAATCCCTCTAATTTCATATGTTCGCCTTAAAACTGAATTTACGAATTTTAGTGTCAATTTTAACTGTGATTTTTCATCGATCTATATTTTAAAAAATATATTCATGTGGAATCTTGATAAATTAATCTCAATTTCTATTACCTGAACATTTTAGAACTTTTAAAAACTCATAATTAAAATTAGGAAAATTTGCCAAAAATAATCCCAACTATCACCCATTTGCAAAAATAATCCCAACTATTGATTATTTTTCAATAATCCTAACTATTGATGAAGTTTGCTGAAAACAATCCCAACTACAGCCGGTTAAGTATCGAATGGGACTGTTTTCAGCAAACTTCATCAATAGTTAGGATTATTAAAAAATAATTAATAGTTGGGATTATTTCTGGCCAACGGGTGATAGTTGGGATTATTCTTGGCAAATTTTCCTTAAAATTATTTGACTTCTGACTTTGCATTAAAGTCTGCTCAAAAAGTGAATGGGAAAACAAATGAAAACAGAGGGAGTAATTGCTACATAAACAATGCGTTTGTCAAATAACTTTATGGGTGAATTTTGAATTTTGACATTTAAGTTGGTAAACAACTAATAAAGACACTACAAACAATGTTGCTTCTAGCCACACTTAATTAAGTGTGGTAAATTATTGGAAGCTCTTATGGGTAGATAACTTTAGCCACACTTAATAAGTGTGGAGGCAATAACGTCACTTACAAAATTTGGGGAAAAACTAGTTTAGAAAATAAAAATATAGTAATTAATGTAACCACACATATAAGGGTGGGAAAAAAATCATACAAATAGCCACACATATAAGTGTGACTATAGACCAATTAAGAAATTTGAAAGACATTTAAAAACCTAATTTAAAAACTTTGAAAAAAAACAAAGTTTTAAAAGCTTACTTGCGCGCCGAAATCAATAATAATAATAATAATAATAATGATAATAATAATAATAATAATAATAATAATAATAATAATAATAATAATAATAATAATATCAATTAACGACTACTATTTTTACAAATAAAGAATTGAGGTACAAGTCATTAGATAATAAGTATAATAGCCTTGCAAAATATATCACGAATTACCTCTTGGTCTGGTGGCTGAAGCGGTGTGCTTTGGAACTTGAGGTCTCAAGTTCGAATACCGCTAGGCGCATGATTGTAGAGATAGGAGTTGGCACGCATGGATGGCAGTGCAGGCCTGCGTGGCTCCATGTGGGTCTATACCAACACTTATAAGTGTTACTAGAGATGCATTTAACCACACTTATTATGTGTGGGCAATATTTTCCCACACATCCATAGCCACACTTATTTAAGTGTGGGAAAATATTTTAGGCACACATATATGTGTGGCTACGTGCATTTTTAAGTGTGGTTATATACAACATATTTTGTAGTGAGAGTATTTGGTAAATAACTCCTATACACGCTATAAATTAGTAAAAATGAAAAAATTATAATGAAACTTTTTTATAAGCTTTTGACTTTTTAACTACATTTTCTCTATATATTAGAAATAAACCTATAACTAATGTTATATCAAATATTTTCATGATAATTAATTTAAAGTGCTAAATTAATAACTAAAGTAAAAATTTATGCATCAATTAATATTTTCGACTTGTCAAATTAATCATAGTTCATACGTAAATTTTGAATTCATTTTCATTTTAAGCGAACTAGTATATGTCCCGTGCAATGCACGAATATGTTAGTTTATTAAGTTATGTAAAAAAATTATTTCATATAATTGTTTATTTTTCAAAACTAACCATTATATTGATGAAAACTATATATTACTAACTAAAACGATTATTAAAATAATTCTTTTTTACTGACTAAAATAATATTTACTAATAAAAAATAATTTTTGTGCAAAAACTATATCAAACTTTCTTCTCTGAAATGAATATACGGTATACTCATACACAAACAATTTTATCGACGGCATCCTCAAAATTTATACTTCTATAATTTTCTTTATTATAATTATCCTTGTAAAATTATTCTAAATAAGATTTTAGTTATTATTTTGTAAATATTGAAGTTAGCTGAATAATTAAGTTGAATTTTTTTTGACGTTACATAATTTAAGAGTTTTTAACTATAACGTTATTTATAGTTAACAACTATTTTATATTCTAATTATTTTTGTATCGTAATAAATAAGATATAATTAATAGTATAGTCATTTAATTTACTAAAATGAAAGCTACCCAGAAATGTTTTTTTTCTTAAAAAAGTGTATTCTAAAAACTAAAGGTTTTAAAATTGACTTTCTTCTTACTATTATTATTCATTAAGAAATAAATTTAGGAGGAAAAACAGTATATATACAAGTGACATGTGTCATATTTTTTTATTGTTTTAGTAGAATGTATGATTTTTAAAATTAAAGGTTTTAAAATTGACTTTCTTCTTACTATTATAATTTATTAAGAAACAAAATTTAATTAAAACTCAAAGTTTCCATATATAACTAAATAAATTTAGGAGGGAAAACATCATACAATCTATTAATTTTAATTTATTTTAGAGAAAAGGCAAGTTGAATGTGAGGATGTCATTTGTTTTTTTTTCATAGGATGATGTTAATGGAATTAATTTATTTGCATTTTTTTGACTTTTCTTATTTACATGTTTGCATTTTTGAAAAAAAATTTATTCATGAATAAATGTTATAAATCATAATTATTCCAGTTACAATGTTATATATAGATGTACAATTTATAAAGTTATACTAAAAAAAATAAAAATGAAAATACACTGGTAGAAAATTATATTGCAAAATAAATTACTATCATTACAATTATAGTACAATTCATTAAATTATTAGAACTACATAATTGTCTTTTTTCCGGCAATAGTTGTTAAAAACTTAAATGACCACATAAATTCATTTAATTGTTCATTAATTTCAGTCATTTACATTGTTTTAGACTACCATAATAACAATTTTGAATTTTAAAAAAAATATTGAATGAGATGATAATTATGGGAACAAATAAACTTATGCAAAAAAAATCAACCAACTTCGGTGTGTAGGCAATCAGACTATCTTAGTTATACCAAATATAGTGCAATAAAAATCAATCAACTAAAAATATTGTTTGGTTTTTTGTAATTTAATTATTCCTTTATGAAAATATAAATGTATAAACACTTTTATCAATGAACTTACAATATAAATAGCCCCATATGGCAATTCCAATTTTTTGCTCATACTGTTTCTCTTTATCTGAATCTTTAGTGTTGTTTAATAATAAATTATTGAAAAACCACGAGTTTCATTACATTCAAGAAATTCATAGTGAGATGAGAACATGAGATATTAATGACTATTAATAAAAGTCAAGGACAAACGATATCTCATATTGGTCTATTCCTACGTTAGCCTGTTTTTAATCATGAACAATTTTACGTCACCATTTCCAGAGTGACTAGAAGGAAAAGACTAAGAATTCTCATATGCGACAAGGATGGTAAAGTATATGTCATCGCACTAAGAATGTAGTATATATTTAGGTGTTTCAAAATCTATAACCTTTTGTTTTCAACGTATTTTGGGTTTCTTTATATTTAATTCTTTTAATTACAATATATATGTTTAAATACTTACTACCCACCTTAACTCAAAAAAAAAAAATTCACTACCCACCTAATTCATTTAATATTAGTATTAGTCTAAAATTTCATTAAAATATTAACGTATTTAATACTACTTATATATAAAAGTGAAATATATAATATTTTTTTGGGAAATTCCACGTGGTAACCCTGAGGTTTTGAGTTTTCCACGTGGTAACCAAAACTTTTAAAAAATCCACGCGGTAACCCTGAGGTTTACTAAATTGTTCCACGATGACCTTTTTGCACATAAAACGTTAGAAAAACATTAGCAAACATTAATTTTCGAAGCTTTAAGGTTGTTGTACGACTATTTATGCGACTCACCATTTCAAATGTCATCAGTTTCAACCATTCCCCCCCAAAATATACACCTTGAATCAACCATTTTTGGATTTGGGGGAAAAATATTATTTGGATGAAAAAGGGTAGAATTAGGGTTTATGTTTTGGGGAAAAAGATTGAAACTGATAGCATTTGAAATAGTGAGTCTCATGCATAGGCATAAATCAGCCTTAAAGCTTCGAAATTAACGTTTGTTAACGTTTTCATGTGCAAAAAGGTTAACACAGAACAATTATATAAACCTTAGGGTTATCGCGTGGATTTTTTAAAAGTTTTGGTTACCACATGGAAAACCCATAACCTCAGGGTTACCACATGGAATTTCCCTATTTTTTTTATTGTTTTTGTAAAATATATATGATTTAACATGCACACATTAGTACAATTCTAGAGGTAAATGGGTAAAAGTAGAGGTGTTCATTCGGGTGATCGGATCGGTTTCGGACGGGTGTCATTCAGTTCGGTTGTATTCCAGATCGGTTATGTTTCGGCTGTTTGTTATGACGAGTCAAACTCGTGTCGGGTCGGTTAGTCACGGTTCGGTTAAAGATCGGTTATTCGAACTATCGAGTTAGCATCGGTTCAGTGTTGGTTGAAGTTCGGGTCAAGTGTTAATCGGTGTCGGGTTGTCATCGGTTAATAATTGGTTCGGTTTTGTCGGATACAGATCGGGTTCGGTTTTTTAGAAAACACAATTCGGCTACGTATTATTAATTACTATAGATCAAAAACAAAATAGTTAAAATGCAAATCAATTAATGATCATTATTACTTTGTTACTTTTACATGTTTGATCGAAAATTAAAAATATAAAGTTCTATTAATTTTATCTAATATTAGCTATAAATATATGAAATCATGTATTTATTACATTAACTAATAAAATAATTGATATAAGTATATCATACTTCTATGTTAAAAATTGGTTCAGATTTAAAGCAATTCGATCTAAAATTCGTTCGGGTTAAGTCGGTTTTACCCGGATCGAGATCGGTTTCGAGCATGATTCGGGTCGGATATGACTCGGGTCGGTCATTTTTAGGTTCGGGTAATCTCGATTAACGGTTATGTGTCGGTTACAAAACTCGGTTACAGTTCGAGTTCAGCTTTCCCATTTTCGGTTGTCAACCGGTTCGGGTACAACATCGATTCGGGTATTATCGGTTCGATAAACCTAAAAACGAACGATATTTTCGGGCCGGTTTACTTTCGGTTTCGAGTCGGATTTTCGGGTCGGGTCACTTTTGGACAGCTCTAGGTAAAAGAATGAAGCATTGGGAAACATAAAAGTGAGTTACAATGTAGGGAGGAAAGGAAACAATTGTGAATGCTAGTGATGAAGACAGACACACAGATTTGTGTTGGCCCCTTCAAAGCACACTATTTCATGCTCGGTTTTCTTCATATCTTATGATCACTTTCACTTTTGTGGGTTTTGACAACTAAAACTATGTCCTTAATACTTCCTCCATTCTAAAATACTCGCTATATTTTCGTTATCGATATTGTTCATCATCCAAACTTATTTTATATATTGTGACTATTGTGTAAGAAAAATATAGTCAAGTGGGATCTTGTTTGAAACATCTAATCACATACTTTCATAATATTCATTTTTATAATTTTTAGACGTGTATAATTCAATATATAAATAATCAAAATTATACAATATGCATTGCGTAAAAAGTCAAATATAGTAAGCATAATGAGACGGAGAAAGTATTTCAAAAGGATAAAGGATCATGACTGAATATGTAAAGTAAAACCCCTTTGCTCTTTGAGTTGTCCACAACTTGGTACCGTACATATTTTTCATTCCTATCTGGTTTAATGACTCCTAGTTTTTGTTATGATTAATTATTGCTTCTTCGTATTCTCCTTAATTGTCCCATTTGACTTTTTAACATTTTTTAGATGGTCAAATGGGACCACATGTGTAAGAGAAAAGTGTAGGGTTTTAAATTTTTATAGGTGTAAAATTGGGTTAGTAAGTTTAAAGGTGCAAAAAAGTTAAGTTTAATTAGTAGAGATAAATTGGTAAAGTTAACATACCCAAAATAGAAATTAGGCATTTAGAATAACTTTATCAATAAGGAAATGAAACACTTAGGATGAATAGGAGAAAGTAATAGAATATTTTATAAAAGTGTTTCGGTGAAATTATGTTTAGAATATTTTATAAAAGTAATAAAAAATTTGAATATAATTTATTTATATATATGTAGTAAAATATATCCAATTGAAATTTTATTATATTCCTTGACAAAGTTGTTAAGCTCGGGATTCTAATAAAAATCGTTTACAGAGGTACAATCGAATCGTAGAATCGTACGATTTCACAAATAAGCTTAAATATATTAAAAAATATACTTTATCTTATCATTATTATCCATTTAAAAAGTCTAAGTTTTATGAATGAATGCTTCTCCAACTTTATTTTTAGGGAAATTACAGATGGTAGCATCCAATTTTAATGAAAAGTCAGTGGTGGCACTTTTTTAAGAAAATTTCAGATGGTAGCATCCAGTTTATGCAATATCTAATTGCTATAGCATTTTCTGTTATGTTCTCGTTAAATTCTGTTTAATTCATCATTTTGTAAGTTTTTTCCACATGGTAGCAACTGGTTTTTATTTAATTCACCATTTTGATGTTTAATTCACCATTTAATTCATTAACGCGACGCCCATAAAAGTTTAATAATATTATGGAAAAATTATAAGAAACTACCTAATCTATAGGTCAATTTGCAAAAACCACCTTATGTAATTTTTTTGCAAAAACCACCTAATATGATATATTTCTCAGCAAATGACTAACACTTCACGAAAAACGTTAGTTGACCGTTAAGTTTTAGGGTTTGACCAGTTTGAGAGATTAAGTTGTCTATGTGGCAGTATTTCATTAGTCCTAGTATTTTTGAATAATTTAAAATAAAAAAAAAATAAATCAATAAAACAAAAATAAACACTAGTGGAAAAAATGGTATTGGCTGCGCGTTATTGGCTGCGGTTATAGGTCATACGCAGCCAATGTGATCAATTATAATTATGTAAAAAAAAAAATTTAACATAGGCTGCGGTTTTAAGCCGTGTCCGCAGCCAATATGAGAAAAAATATTAAAGGCTGCGGTTTTTATAGTGCCGCAGCCAATGTTCATTAAAAAAAAATTTTAAGCCCAAGCCCATTAAAATAAACCCTAAGGCGCCTCATTTCTAGAATACCTAATCCCTCATTTCTAATTCTAAAACCTAATAATCTCGCAGCTCTCCTCTTCCTATCCCACACGCCTCATCTTCCTTTCTCTAACCCTATCCCTCTTCTTCCTCTCATAAAAAAACTCTTAAGAATCTTAAAAAAACTCTCTAACCCTATGAGTTCTTCATGAAATAACCTTAGTCGTTTTTCCCTCAAGCCAATTAGTTCTTCAAAACAAAGCAGCAAACTGATTTATCTTCTTCCTCAATTTCTCGATTTGTCTTCTTCTTCCTCGAATTCTTCAAGCCAATGAGTTCTTCATGAAATCTTGTTTGGAAGATGACGATTCGTTTAGATTTTTTAGATTTTTTGTTCAGATTTTTGTTCTTCATTTTCGTTTTTGTTCAAAGGTTAAGATAATTTTTGTTCTTCGATCTGTAATTTTTTGTTCTTCGATCTGTAATTTTTTGTTCTTCGATCTGTAATTTTTGTTCTTCATTTTCGTTTTGTTCAAAGGTTAAGATAATTTCGTTTAGATTTTTTAGATTTTTTTTGTTTCTGTTTGATGTTCGTTTTTTGTTCGAAGGTTTGTTCGAAGGTTTGTTCGATCTGTAATTTCGATTTAAGATAATTTTTTTATTGTAATTTTCGTTTTTGATTTTAATGAAGATGAAGTCTGGGTTCTTATTTGTTCTTCGTTTTTTATTTTAATGAAGATGAACTGGGTTCTTATTTGTTTTGAAATTTTCGTTTGAAGAGATCTGTTCTAGTGATTATTTTGTTTTAATTTTGATGTTCTTTGTTTTAATTTTGAAGGTTTTTGTTTGATGTTCTTGCATTTCAGATCTAGATTATAAAACGAAATAAAAAAAAAAAATTATTTTGAAAAAAGCCTAAAGGGCTGCGGTTTTTTGACCTGTCCGCAGCCCTTTAGTCTTTTTTGGGCTGCGTATTTTGACCGCAGCCCTTCTCTAATACTAAGGGCTGCTACAATAATGGCTGGGGTCAAAATACGCAGCCCATAATGGCTAAAAAACCGCAGTCCTTAAGGTTTTTTCCACTAGTGAAAAGATGTTTGACACTAAAAAAACTAAGTTTGGCGACAAAACAAAAGTTTCTGCCTCTAAGTTATAATACCAACTTTAATAGGTTATAACATCAGTTTCTATAGGTTATAAAACACCAACTCAAGGCGCAACCGCGCGCGTCAGTTTTAATTTTTTTTCTTTTTTTAATTATTAGACCTGAGATTAGAGAACCGTCTCTTATAAAGACGATCTCTCAGGAGAGGCGCTGTTTTATTTTTTGTTTAAAGATTTTTAGTAATTCTTTTTGTGGCGAGAATAGTTTTGTAGATCCTCTTATTATGGACTGTGCTGTCTATGATTAACCCGGCCCATTGGTATGGAAATTTTCACGATCACATGGTTGGGAAATTAGAATGCCTTTTATATTGTTTTTTTCTAAATTACCAGTGAATAATATAATTTTTTGTTAAATTTTCTATAATAATATTAATTATCGATTAATCATAAATAATAGGAATACGAATTTAGTGGGTATTTTTCCAGAATAATACCAACTTTAGTCAATTAACTAATTAACAATTTTTTTGTCTTATATTTTGATTTTTAACATGTTAGGAATTCTCTAGAAAAACACTCATTTAAGTTGGTATTATTCATGGTTAATCAAAAGTTGATATTATAGTTGGGATAAGTAAAAGGCTGTAGTATTCATGGTAATTGTTTTTTATTTTTTAATTGTTTCTTCAACTTGTATTTTAATTGTTTTATTTATAACTTATTTTTCCCTTCTTTCCCTTGGTGACTTGTTGTTCATGTTGATGAAATCGTGAAGTGGTAAAATATTATGTTAATTGACATTGGCTTTAATTTTAATTTTGATGAAGAAAAAATGATGCCATCAAATGTACTAATGATACAATAGGGTTTGTAGTCTAATAGCATCATTGATATGCAAGTTCCTTTCTTGTCGACATTGAATAACAGATGGTTTAGTCGGTTGTAATTTTTTGGGACCTACTTTGTGCTTGAGGCATCCGACTTCTGAACCTTTTTCATGATTTATAGGTGTGTCATAGTATATAACATATATTCTTGGATCTCAACCATAAGCTTAAGTTTTTGGTTGAGATGATTCTTTAACATGGTATCAGAAGCCAATATGATAAGAGGTCACAGGTTCGAATCTAAACCACCCTTCATTCAAAGTGGATAAAGCGCCAGGTATGACCGTATGAGGAAGGCTTGTGTCGCATCCACATTTCTAGTCCTAAGGGCTCTTGAGTGAGGGAGCGTGTTAGTATATATAACATATTTTGGGGCCTCAACTATTAATTTAATAAAGTTAATATCTTGGCGGGGCCTCAACCATTAGCTTGCCCCAACATATATTATATACTCTAACAGTCTATAAAAAAAGGGTGTTGTTTTTACTCCTCAACCATTATTCAGTAATTGTTGGGCAATAATACGTCACTGTAGGTTCACGTTGCCTTTGACAGTTATGTATTGGTTGTAAATTGTAGTGGAGGAAGAAATTGGGTGGTTGCTGGATTTCTCAAGAAACAGAAGACTTTGATGATATTGTCAAAAGGAAGGATGTCATAGAGGTAGGTTACTAGGTTTTGATGAGGTATGTTATTCTACTAGGTAGTCTAGTATCCTTAGGCGGCACCAAGATAATCAATTTGGTCGTTGTGGTCGGATTCTATTAGGTTGTTGTTGTGAATAAGCTATGAATATTGGGTGAGAAAACAAGAACAAACAATGGTGGAAAGAATGAACAAAAACAGAGCAAGTATGAAAATGGCCAACACACAAGATTTATGAGGTATCTTATGATACCTCCCCCTCAACAAAGGTCTCTTGTCATTAATGATTCAACAATACACTAATGATTACACACTAAAAGCTTTGATAACAACTTAACAAAGCTTTTCTCACAAATATATAAACAAAGTAAGAAATAACTCTCAACAAAGTAATCTCACTTGTGTATGCCTCCCACACTATTTCTATGATGTTTAAGGGCCTTTTTATAGACCCGGTCGAGCGAGAGTCGAAGGCTGCTGGATGGTTACTGGAATGGTCGAGCATAGTTGCTCGACAGGTGGCTCGACTGGTACTTGATCTTGCTCGACCAAAACAGCGTGTTTCCTTATTGGGCAGCAGCTTTCTTCACCTTTTCTTCTCTTTTGCTTGACTTCCTTTGAGCCATGCTTCCATCAACATGGTCCACAAAGCTCCCCACACCATCAAACACTTCATCAAGTGTCCCAAACTTAATCATTCCATAATCTTTGCCTTCATCAAGGCACTTATAGTTTCCCACTTTGATCACTTCACCAAGTGATCCAAATACCAAGTTATCACACTCCTTTACCCTCACATTATCATCCTCAATGCAAGACAAAGCATAAGCTACAATGTGATCAAACTCACTCTCATCGACATGAGATTTCGGGCTTGATTCAACAGTTGTGTTTGGAAACTAGCATTTCATTTCAAATTAGTGATTTCAATTATGAAATCATGAATATAGAATTTGAGAATAACAAGATTTGGAAGGTCATTCTCAAATCCTCATCTTTAAACCATTTTGATAATAATTGTGGATTTGACTCAAATCTAAATTTGATATTCTAGTATTTGTCAAACACTAATTTTGAGTCAAATCTATATTTTCAAATGAAATCTCCATTCTCAGACATAGCATTATGTAATTTGGATCATTTTTGACCATATTTTCCATAAGGACCACTTATCTCATCCTTCTCCAATCTCAGGGTATGGAAGAAGGAGGAAAATTTGAAAAGGACAAGATTATTAAAAAAAATGAAATAAGACCTAAATCAAAGTTATCCCAAAACTAAGCGTCTACTAGGTCTGGGCACAGGTTTGGAGTTGTATGCACTTACTAAGTGCGAACATGAGGGGAATTTTCAAAAAAAAGCCAGGGTTATTCGCAGTTACTAACTGCGAACAGGTCAAAATAAGTCAATAGGTTGTTCGCACTTAGTAACTGCGAACAGCCTGTTGACTGATTTTGACTTGTTCGCAGTTACTAAGTGCGAAGAGCCCTGTTGCCTGATTTCTAAGAAAGTTTCTGTTTTAAAAACCATGCATACCTGTTCGCAGTTACTAAGTGCGAATAGGTCAAAACAGTCAAAGCAAGTTGTTCGCACTTAGTAACTGCGAACAGCTCCAAACCACAGGTCTGGGCATTTGACGCTTATTTTTTGGAAAAATTTGATTTCAATCTTATTCCATTACTTTTTTTGTTTTAAATCTTATTTGTTTCAAATTTTCACAAGAAATTGAGAAGAAGGTATCAAGACTATCAACAACAAGTTTTATTATGGGCCTATTTATGATGTTCATATCAATCTCTGCATCTAGTATTGGGTAGACCTCATACAATAATTGTCCTAGCTCTACCCTTACTTTTGCTTCGATTCAATTGTCCAACCATGATAGTTTGTGCTTGTAGAATAAATTAGTTTCGAGTTCCTGAACCAATGAGGCAATGTTTTCTCGCCAAATTATGAAACAAATAGTCAAATACTAACTTTATGATAAATAACTTCAAAAAAAAAAAAAAAACTTTATGATAAATGAATTTAATATGCAAATATAGTTAAACTAGGATAGTTACCCGTACAATGTACGGGCTTTTTAAATACGCTGATATTTTAATGAAGTTTAAAACTGCAAATCATATTTCACATTTATTTGAAAAATTTTAATTGTAATTACGATAGTCTAATAATCTAATGACTAATTTAATGATCAATTAATTGATTTTATGTCATTTTAGTTTTAAATAATTATTGATGGAAAAAGGAGTCATTATGTACTTCAAGTAATTTCTTAAATTGCAGTATAATTTTATGCACAGTGTAATTTTGCAGTTTAATTTTCTAAATTGTGTAAATACAATTTCACTGGAATAAATGTAATTTATTTCATAGTATAATTTTCTACACGGTGTAATTCTAGAATTTTTATCAGGCGATATATTATATTCTATACAGTACATTAAATATCTCCCATTATAATTTTTTAAATAATGCATTTATTATTGGAATAATTGTGATTTATTACATCCATTACTGTATAAGTTTTTCCGAAAATATAAATTTGTAAATATGGAAAGTGTAAAAATGCAAATTAGTCAAATTCCATTATTACTCACCAACGAAATAAAGACAAATGACATGCTCACAATCAAACTTCAATTTTGCTATTATACAATAAAATTAATAGATTATATGATGACATTATAAAAATTGTTGCACTTTGATAAGTCTAATGTCATTTCATAAGATTTGAAATTAAAAAATTACTTCAATGGTCTCTTTTAGAGTCAGTCATCTCTAACCTCATGAGCAATTATACAGAATTTATATAGTCTCCAATTTCTTGTCTGATGGAATCATGAACCTTTAAAGATGCTCACACTATTCTTTAAAGAAATTCAAATTTATCATTTTAGGTTCTTTTATTTATTGTTCCCACTTTCCACAAATAATATTTCAATTTATATCATATATTTTGAACAAAAATAACCCTATTTATTTTCATTATAATATTTTAATAAAAGTAATACTTATAGTTTCCACATATTTTCCACTAATTTTAATTTACATTTTCATATTTTATACTATCATTTTTAGTTTTGGATAATAACCCGTATTTCTTTTTAATCTCACTCATACATTTTAATCATTTTAGAATTTTATTTGTATAATTCATTCTTTGATTTTCATTTATTACTAAATATTTACATTTTCTTTAAAAAAAACACAAATTTTAATTATTGGAGGAGCAAGTTATAAGCAAAGGAGAAAACACTTTAGGTAGTGTGTCTAGACTTATGTACTTCTTGTTGAGGGTCATCAATGAATGAGCAAATGATACCAAACATTTTTCTCCTCGTCCATACATTTAGGCGTGTGTATCATTTATCATAATTGTTCCAAGGATTTTCAATTTTTTTTATCCTCAACATTATTGGACAATATTGAGGTATTCAATTTTGTAATGGTTATAAATAAAATAATGTTTTCATGTTTACATTACCTCTATTTTTTCAATTTGCTACATTTTTATATATTTTTTTAATGAATTTGCTAAATTTTATTTTTTTTTTGACATAAATTCACTTTGTTTTTCTAATTAATACTCCTTCCGTTTTCTAATATTCTTCCTATATAATTATTTCACCTTATGAGAATTTGATTAATGTTTTAAGACGTTTAGAAGATAAAGTATATTCATGTGTGAAAAGTGCAACTATTTTCACTTATTTATATCATCTTATACTCCTTAATGATGATCGTTGTTAGTATTTTCGTGATTATTTTGAAGATTTTATGCTACTTTAGTCGTTTTGGTTATTCATGTTGATTTTGAGTGGTTTTGATTGTTTAAGCATAATTCTTATGGTTTTAATGATGAAGGAGTTCACTAAGGAGATTCTATCTTGGGTGAAGATGTTCAACAAAGAAAATGAGCTAATTAAGAGTAGAAAAGTGTTGTTAATGCAAAAGTTTTGAGGTGAAATTTAATACATGTCTACATTTTTAGCTATAACTTTTGATAGGAAGATCACAACAATGCAGAGTTTGCGGCATTGGAAACTAGACTTCAAGAGCTTTTCAACGGTATATTATATGTCATATTCTGATAACCGAGCAAGAAATAACAATCGTTTAAAGTCTGCAGAAATTATCAGTCAGAAACGCCGTCTCGGTGACAAGACAAAATAAGTGGCCGCCGACTCGGTGGTTTAGGCTACCCAAATTCCACTTTTTTCCGGATTATGAAGCTGACTTGGTGGTGAGTTTGGTCATGGTGAGAGCTAACTCAGGCGGTCAAGCCGAGTTCATTTTGGGCACGTCGTTTTTCACCCGGTTTTCTTATCGGCGACTTATTTAATCTTCCTTCAATAAAAAGTGTAGTTTGTTCTTCATTATTGTTATTTGAATTGATTGTGGTATTATTTGGTATTTAATTAATATTTTCTTTGAGTTTGTCATTTATTTCAATTCAGATCATGTCCAGTATCATGTCTAGTTTCCAATGCACTTTCAAGAATCAAATAATACTTTTTTTTATTATGTCTAAAATAAAAAACGTGCCCAAATCCCAATCTCACATTGATGCGCACAATAAAATTTGCACATCAATGTGAGGATCTTGTTAGATTTGTCTTAATGTATATTTTTATTATATTTTTTTATTATGTGTACCGAGAGATATTAAAATTCAAATTTTCTTCAAAAAATTATACAAAAAGTTAACGAAAAGATAAAAAGTAACGAAAGGGGTATTGTTTACATTGTCAATCTCTCTCCTTAAATATGTTTTATCTATTTGATTTTTGGCCTTATCCTCGCACTACTAACAAATCAAAATTTTAGGAAAATTTGCAAACTACTATCTTTTATGACTAATTATGTTAAAGATTTTTAGGGAATTTGTATTTGAATTTTATATAAAAAAATATTTTAAGTCAATATAGAGATAAACAAACGTACGGTTGAACGACAAAAAAATAAAAAATACAAAAACATTCTAATAAAATCGGGTATCCGGTTTCGGACCCGTTTTAAACCGGTATCCGAATTCCGGGTACCGGTTTAAACCGGGTCGGAACCCGATTGCAATTTTAGGTATCCGAAAAACCGGATACCCGAATTTCCGGATTCGGATCGACCCAGTACCCGGTTTTGAACACCCCTACCCATGACCATCTCTATCAATTGCCTAAAGGTTAACAATAGTGGCTAGAGTTTTCTTAGAAAAAATAAGGTGAGAGAAGAGAGACTAGGATTTACCCTCATCACATATTTTTATGCAACTTACTAAATAGTACTAGCAGTATAAACTAGTTTAAGCTTAGGAAATTATAGATTTGTATGTGACTATGTGAGTTTGTGACTACTCTACAAGTGATAACGTAAAAAAATATTGAAAAATAAAAACATAAATAAACCAATGTAGGCCCGGCCGACTAAATTAAGGAAGTATCTAGAGCTATTGTTCAGGGCTCCATTTTCTGGTAGCTCCAAATATTTATCCATTTACAAATATGTTTCCGTTTATTACCGAAGAACAATATCGTTTTCTTCTTCAAAACTATAATTCCCCGTAATTAGCCCTTCAAATTCATCACACCATCTTATATTAATCCCCACTTTCAATTTGTAGTTCTCCATGCTCTAACTCTTGCGATTGACCATTTTTTACATAGTCATATTTTCAATATTTGTATTAATTGGGTTATTTAAGACATACTTCCAACATTTTTAAAGCTTACTACATTTGACCACCAAGTACTATTCATTAGCAAAATTTGACTCTTTTATAATAGTTAATTAATAAGTTAAAACATAATCATATGAGATCTTGTATGATACAACTCCATTAAAAATATATTATTTTGTCCTCTTTGATTTGCATCAAAGAGAAAAATGATAAATTTTAATAAGCAATGAATAAAGTGAGAAAAATAAATTGTGTGAATGAAATTTTTAAAAAAATAAAGGAAAAATTACATAAATAATCCAATCTTTTTATGATATTCCTACAATAATCCCACCTATTGATTAACCTTGAATAATCCCAAGTTTAAGGAGTATTTTCCTAGAGTAAACTTGGGTAACCCGATGACCTGCTATAGTAGGTAATTCAACAAAAAAAAATAAATTGAATATTAATTTAAAATTAGAAAATAATTTTGAGAATTTACATAAAATATTCTAAATAATAAAAAAAATATAAATTTTTTACGAACATTTTTTAAATATTCTTTTGACATTTTATTTTAATTTATCTTTTTTTTTACAAAAATAAAACTTGATATAACAAATCATCCGGTTACTGGGTTTACTAGGATAATACCCTTTAAAGTTGGGATTATGTATGGTTAATGAATAGGTGAGATTATTGTAGGAAAATCATGAATAGATTAAATTATTCTAGGTATTTTTCAAAAAATAAATTATACTTATAAATGAAATTGAAAAAAAAAGTGATGGATCATTTTTTTTTTTTTCGAAAATTAGGAATCTTTATTAGAAACAAAAACAAAAAGAACACCGATTTTTGAGAATTTAAGACCGCCGGAAAAGTGATGGATCATTACCAAAGTTAAAAGTAATACTCCTATAAATTAAGTGAAATAAACTAAAATGAAAAATATTGCACATTTAATTGGATAAAGATAGTACTCCATACTTCCTCCGTTCCATAATACTTGTTACTTTTCACTTTTTTACGCAATTCAATGCACAATTTTGATCATTAATATCTTAAACTACACTTATCTAAATCTAAAAATTATAAAAATTTAATATTATGAAAGTATGCGATTAGACGATTTAAACAAGATCCCACTCGACTATATTTTCACTTACACTTTAGTCGCAGTATGTAAAATAAACTTGAACGATAAATAGTGCACCGAAATGTAGTGAGTATTTTGGAACGGAAGAAGTATAACATTAGTAAAATGGTGTCATATTTAGTTTGATCTAACCTTAATTCCAACACTACAAAACCAACCAATAACATGGAATTTTTTTGATACATCAAATATGAGCTGTTTCATTTTTATTCACGTGCTTCCATCCTTGTCTCATACTCTCATTTGATCATTCAACATAAATTGCTAATAACTCAACCCAAATAATGAATTCATAATTATCACCAACAACAAATAATATAATTTTAATATTAATAATAATTTATTATAATAATATAAAAATGGGTAATAATTGATTTAAAATTTTCTCAACAATTATTATTTTTCCCAGAATTTAAATTTTTTTAACCAATCTCAATAAATTCCTCAATTTAATTACAAAAGTAACCCTTCTCTATTCCAGGGTCAACTTTATACAGTATACAATTAGGAACGAGCTTCACAGTGATTCAAACTCCAACTCGCTCCAACCCGAACCCGGGACGACTCAGTGATGAACTCAGTTCTATTACCACCTTTTCGCCATCTCCTCGCATTCTTAACTCGGAGCAAATCGCCCATTTGACTCAGCTCATCACCCACTATAATCCTCAATCTCATAAATCCAAATGAGAAAATAAAACTATGCTAATTAAAGAAAAATCAAAAATAATTAATTACCCAACTCGTCCTTCTGACTCAGCTCATTTTCTGCGTGGAGGGCAATAATCCAACCAAACTCGCACGAGTCATACCCGAGTCAACTCAACACAACTCATGAGTTTCCACATTTTTGTTTAACATATTATAAAAATATGTTATATGCTCTATCAATTTACCATACGGATTTCTCGAGTAATGGTCGAGAATCCGTAAGGCTACTCCGGAACCCAACATGACAATGGTTCGACCGTTGAAAATCTTCAAGATTAACAAACCGGGCGGTAGAATCAGACCGGTTCATAAACCGAAGAATTTCCTCGAACACATTCTCATCACAAGGAATAGACAACGGACCGGTTTGGTTACTAAATCCATACTCTTCTTCAGCTTGAACCAACAGTTTTCTAAAAACCGGATGGTTTAAGTAAGTAGCTCGAACAATGAACCGGCGACCGTTAGAACCAACGGTAACAGCCACGTGTCCAGACGGAACATCAGAAGGAATACGACGTTGAGCAGCTTTGTTCCTCCAACGTTTTAACATTTGACGGAGTCGTACAATGTGACGGATTGTGTTGCGTTTTGGAAACCCGGTTCCTCCTGCGACCGACATTTTTGAGTTTTTAAGGTGAAATCGAAGGAAATGTAGTGAGAGAAGGAGTTTTAGAGAGAGAAAGAGTAAGAATGGAAGATGGTGGGAAGAGGGAGTTTTGGAAGGGAAACGGGTTCCCCATTTTATAATGGAGAAATTATTGTTTGGGTTATTTTAGAAAAAAAATCTTTATCATTTTATAATGTTTTATTTTGTTTTGTTATTATGGGGTAAAGATTCTTAATAGAGATGATTATTGTTGACTTGATATTCTTCTAGTACCATAAATTTACTATCAAGTTGTTTTATATTTATGTCAATATGAAGTGTATATATAATATTTATAATATTAGTTTTTTTAAAATTTTTAAATTAAGTGTGATTAAAGATATTAAAATTTGAAAATAGTTTAATAAATAATTATTGCAAAAGTAAAAGTGTAACAACTACTTAAAACGAGAGGAAATAATTTTAAATAGTCATTCTCTTTTTCGTTAGGGGTGAACACGGTCCGGTTTGGTCTGGTCTGACACTGAAATCAAACCAAATCAGAAATTTCGGTCTGGAAAATTTCCAGACCGGACCGGACCGTTTAAATCACTAGATCGGACCGGACCAAACCGTTTAACAACGGTCCGGTCTGGTCTGGTCTACGATTTTCCATTTTTATAGTTTTATCCAAATTAATACATGTATTTATGCAAATATTTCACACCTACAATTAATAAATATAATAATTTGTAATTAGTTAATATTATTAACATCATTCATGTATATATTGCTATAAAAAAATAACTACATCTTAAAATATCTAGGTAGCAACTTAATTTTTAAAAAACAAAATTATGATTTTCGACCATAGAACGGTTTGCGGTCCGGTTTGGTCTGAAAAATAACAAACCGAGACCAGACCATAAACCGTAATTTAATTTGAAAAAAACCTGACCAGACCATTTAAACCACAGACCAGACCAAATATTGAAATTCCGGTTTGGTCCGGTCTGGTTTACGGTTTAGACCAAACAATTTGTTCAGCCCTATTTTTCGTTGCTTCTTTGTTTTTCCTTTTCATGTTTTGTTTCACTTAAAACAAGAGGAAATAGTACTTTATTTAAAAGTCATTTACCAAACAGTTTCTTGGCTATTTAATCAAATTTGATCTGACCTGAAAATAAATCCGGGACCCGACCCGAAAAAACAAAACCCGACCGATCTGAAAGCGACTTAATCTGAAACATGACTGACTCGATAATTACCCGACCGAAAACGACCCCACTAGCAACCAACCCGACCGAGCAGTTTTCAAATGTCCAATATCAATTTTTAGAGTAATCTCAATGTTTGAATACATTTCAAATAAAAATTTTAGTTTTCAAAATATCTCAACATATTAAGTAATATCACTTGAACCCTAAAACTCATCAATGAATTTCAAAAAAAACACATTTAGTGTCTTTTTATCCATCGTAATTATTTTTCTATTAAATATAGATGTTATAATAATCTTAATCGAATACATGTATCTTGTAAATCAATCAAATGAGTTTTAATTCTTCTACATTTCAGTAAGCAAATCAATATAATTTTAAAGATATTATTTATGAGGAAATGAGAAGATATTTAACGTCATTTTTATCTAAGTTATAATTTTAATAAACACAATAACTTTTATTATATGAAGCGCGTATCTTACAAGTTTTTCAAAATAAGTCTTAATTTTCCTATTTTCCTTACACTTAAATAAACCCGACATACAAACTATTTATTGAAAATCGTACAACTAATTTCTCTAATGTGGCATGTATCTCACAAATCCAATTATACATAGTGATTTAAAGATTTGAACACGTTCGTCGCAATTATTGGTTTCTTATAACTTGAATTCAATCACATAATAAGACTTTAATATTGTGTCAATTGATAGGTGGATTAATATCATAAGGATGACAAATAGTTTTTTTTATTAAAAAAAGTTTCATATAGAATATAAATGGAAAAATCAATTTTTTAATTTTGACCTGTTGCCTGTTGGGTCAAACTGACCCACCCGAAATCGGGAGTGACCCGACCCGAGAATGATCCAACCCGTAACCCGCCCGACCGACCGTTTTCCCACGTCTATTTATGAGACATGCTCATATAATTAACCAATTTTTCTAATTAATCACTTTACCAATATATTTCCCGACAGTTTAGGGCTACTTAATATCCAATACTTTCTTTTTCTATAATATTTTCTCTAGTTTTCAAATAAATCACTTTAAAACTATAAATTATCACTACTTTAAGGTTAAAAGTGATCATCTTATAGTATAGAAAATTATCTCTTTAAGACAATAAGGACATTAAGTTTACTTTCAAACCAATAAAGATGATTTCTCCATAAACGCGTCTTATTTGAAAATTCGTAAATCTATAACTTAAATTAGAACCTTACTACTAACTCTATGTAAATAAGTGTCCTAATTTAAGTATGACTACTACAATATAAATAGGATATAATATGGAGATTAATACATTCTATTATATTAGGCATATGTGTTCATTTGGGTGATCGGGTTGATTTCAGACGAGTGTTATTCGGTTCTGTTGTATTTCAAATCTGTTATTTTTCGAATGTCAATCGGTCTCGGGTTTTTTGTCATTCGTTAATAATTGGCCAAGTTTTATCGGTTACAGATCGAGTTCGGGTATTTTGCAAGTAGAATTCGATTACGAATTACTAATTAATATCGATTCGAGTCAATATCATATTAAGTTGTTAGTTATATTTTTTAATTGATGAAAAAATTCTCTTTACTTTAAGCAATATAGTTAAAATGCAAATTAATTAGTGGTTGTTACTTTATTAGTTTTACTTGTTTGACTGTAAATTAAATTAAATAACTATCATTTTTCATCTAATTTGATTAAAAGTAATTAAATAAGCATTGACCATTAATTATTAACTCTAATATATGAAAACCCATGTATTTATAAAATTTAATTTATTAAAATATCTATTATTTTATTATATTAACTAATAAGATGATTGAATATGAGTCGATCATACTTCCCAGCACGCATTTTCATCGAAGGATTGAGTAAGCAGTCTCTTCATTAAAGGATTGAGTAAGCACATCTACTTCCTAGCACGCATTTTCATAATCAATAAGCTTTGACACCTTCATTTCTAGATCATGATCCGGCCCCAGAGATAGAAGAATAAACTCACTATCCTTTTGAACCCATAAATCTTGCCAAACACGTACACTTTGCCTGTTGCCAATCCTTCATCTTAAACCCTCTATGAGAAGAGATTTTGCCCCCAGATACTTCTTCAAGTGAAGCTAGGATCGTACCATCGTGAAGCTTCTATTTCAAAAGTGTGCTTGAAATATCGAGCTTTGAATACATCACGGAGGAGAGGATTTGTGCCCTCAATTAGTCGCCATGATTGTTTCGCAAGAAGAGTAGTGTTAAAACATTTGAGATCGCGAATTTTCATACCACCTTTCTGTTTTGGCAAGCACATAAAGCTCCAGTTATGCCAATGGATCTTTCTCCGCTCTCTACTTGAATCCCACCAAAAGTTAGCAAACAAACCATGTAACTCATCAATGAAACTCCAAGGAAATCTAAAGATGCTCATCATGTAAAGGGGAATAGCCTGGATAACAGATGTGATGAGCACCTCCTTTCCCGCTCTCGACAAGAATTACTCCTTCCAACCCTGGAGCTTTTTCCGCACCCGATCATTTAAACACGAAAAAATCACCTTCTTTGACCGGCCAATGATTGGTAGGGAGGCCTAGGTATTTTGCATGTCTATCCACTTCCTATACCCCAAAATCGAATTTCGTAACTGTTGTTGAACCCCTTTGCTAAAAGAAATTTCGTTTTTATCATAATTCACTTTTTGACCGGACGCTCTCTCATATTTGCTAATAATATTAGCTATTTCCGAGCATTCCTGCACCAATACTTTAGCGAAAAGAAGTATGAAACTTGTGTTTTGAGGAGCCTTTAATTCTTTTTCTTATCATAAAACTTAAAGGCCAACTATCCTCTTATACATTACATATTCTTATTCATCCTTGTTGTAGTTTATCTTATGATCAAAAATACTACCACTTTCCATTTTCATTCCTTTTCTTAATCCTTTCATTTTTCTCACATTATATTATATTATGTCCTAAAACAAATTGATACCTCATTATATTAAGTTGAGGTGTAACTCTTATGTACATCGCTTATTTCTTAAAATCTAACGGGTTTTCATTACCATTGGGGGCATAAATGTCTAAACAATTGAGATTTCGGATATTTGTAGGTTCTTATCGTTGAAGACTCTTCTTGAGCCGAAGGACTCTTTTAACCGCCCTCTCCTTATGGGTATGAGACGCCGTCGAGCCTTCTTCCCCAGACCCTGACCATAGATCTACCTATGTGCGGGAATATTGGGTATGATGATAATGATGATGATGACACATGTATACTACATTGAACTATTTACTTAACAACCCAATTGTAACGAATACAAAATAACTAAATGTTTATTGTTTAACAAGAAATTAAAACGTGTTCTACTAATAGAGAAAAACCAACTACAATTACTAAAACAAGGTTTAACTACGGAATATTAAACGTCAAACTTATAAAATCTTGCTATAAGTCTAGAACGTTTAAGGCCACTAATAAGATTTGCCAAAAATCTAAAAGAATGCACAACGATAAAGCATAAACATCACAAGTTGAATCCTATGTCTTGATAATTTTACACTTCATTTAAACCTGCAGATAATACTACTAGTCATAATTTGAAGAGAAGACGAAATCATTGTAGGCCCATAGAAAAAGAGAGGTTGACTATAACCTCTTTTTTCCAGCACAATTTACTAAAAGTGCATCATATATTTAGAATTTATCTAAATAAATAATATAATGATTTCTTTTTATTTGTTTTCGTTCTCTTATTAAGTTATAAAAGACTATTTTCGTTTTAATCTCCATCCTATAGTTACAATTTCTATTTCTTAAGCCATATTCATTACCATCAACAATTAATAATTACACAAATTTGAAATTTTTAAACACTTTACTATTATATTTGGTTCCTTAATTACCATACCTAAAATGAGAAGAAATAAAATAGATCGAAATGCGAATACATTTCTTATATATTTAAAGTTGTAGATGGTATTTAGTATCAAAAATCGATGAAAACATCTAATGTTCTTTTTACAAAGTGCGTATATCATTTATCAAACTCTTTATACCCGTCTAAATGGAAAAAACCCATTTGTAATAAAAAAAAAATAAAACTCAATTATTTTTGGTGTAATTATAAAATGTTACTCTCTCAGTCTCTTTTTATTTGTCATCTTTACTTTTTGTACATATTTTTTAGCAAATTTTAAGTCTTAATATCTCTAAATATGCATCATAAAACATTATAAAAATTATACTCCCTCCTATTCACCACAAGTGTCTCATTTGCTTTATGCACTCTATCCAATGCACTTATTCAATCATTAATACTTCCTCCGTTCCATTTTAGTTGCACCATTGGATTTGACACAATATTTAAGGGTTGTCAAATCAGTATAGTAAAAGTAGAAATGATTTATGATTGATGGTGATATGTGGGGTAGAAATAAAAAAATTTACTATAAATAGATAGTGGTTGTAACTTGTGGGTATATTAAATAATTAATGGGATGATTTATGATTGATGGAGATATGTGGTAGGAATAAAGTGAAGATAAAATAAGTAGATTATTTTTGCCAAAAATAGTAATGTTGCAAGTCATATGAAACTTTCAAAAACGGTAAGTGTTGCAAGTAAAATGGAACAGAGGAAGTATCTCTAACTGTAGATAATTAAAAATTATGAAAAGTTCATATAAATAATCCTTGCATTGAGACGAATCAAACAAGATCCTACTCGACTATATTTTAACGTATAGATTAATAATAAAATACAAATTAAGAGTAAGAGATAATGAACAATGCCCAAAAAGCAAATGAGACACTTGTGGAGAATAGGAGGGAGTATATTTAAAAACTTTACATCAAGACAAATGTAATAAACTTTCACATGAATATATTTTATCTTCAATATATATACTTCAAAAATCTAATTTAAATTTTTGTCTTTTAAAGTGGAGAAACTTAAAGTAGATAAATAAAACAGAACAGAGGGAGTATAAAAAATGTGTAATCATGTTATTTAATTTGTAACTTTATTTGAACTGCAAATAAATTCTTAATTTAAGCTGGGCTTTTGTAAGCGTTCTTTACAAAAGATGGTCTGTTAAAAAAGCACCTGTAAAAGTATTTAATCATCAATATAATAAATATAATAAGAGAGTGAAACAAACTATTATAGCTGGCATAACTCTTCCAAAAACTAATTAATTAAGTTGTAAACTAAAAGTTTAACAAATAATTAGACAACATTTAATTAAATGAGGAAATAATCATTGGAGTTGACATGCTTCAAAGTTGAACAAACACAAAGAAAACATAATTAATTAGTGGTTGCAAATTTTTTCCAATGAGGAACCAAAATATAAAGAGTAGAAAATTAAATAAAAAATTAGTAATGCAAAGAGCAGGCGCCGCAAAACACAGCTGTGCGGATAAAAAGAGCCATGGATTAACTGTCATTGTGCCTCTTCGTGCGGAGAACTTGTAGATCTTTGTGACTTCTGTTCAAGTACAACCTTGTTGTTAGAGTTGTTCATATGTGACCAACCCGAAATCCTAACCGAAACTGAAAGTTAATCAACATGAAATGTATTACGTTGCGAGGTTTGTCGAACCGACACTACACGCATTGAAGTTCCACCCAAACCGAAAATCAGAAACAGAACCCGAGATGCGATCGATTTTTTATGACCGACATATAACCGTTAATTAGAGATTACCGATCCTAATAGTGGCCGAACCGAGTCATATCCGACCCGAATCATGCTCGAAAATGAACTCGGTCTGGCTAAAACTGACACAACCCAAACCAATTAACATAGAAGTATGAACGACTTATATTCAAACATCTTATTAGTTAATCTAATAAAGTGATAGCTATTTATTACATAGACTAAATTTCATAAATACATGGTCAAACTGATATGTCTTATTATTGGTCAAATTAGATGAAAAATGATAAAACTATAATTTTAATTTACAATCAAGCAATTAAAAGTAACAAAATAATAATTAGTATTTGATTTGCATATTAACAATTTTTAGGGATGGCAACGGGTCGGATCTGGACTGAGTCCATATGGACCCGGATCCAAGTCCGTTTTCATAGCTAAGACTTGGATCCGTATTCGGATCCGTGGGTTTAAATTTCCAAGACCCAGATCGGGATCCATGGTTACTACGAATCCAATATCAGATCCGGGTCCTAAACGGGTCCAACGTCTTAAACATCATACTGCTCTGTTAATTGGGGCTTTAGAAATGAGATGTAGAAGTTATATGTTATGTTTAGTAGTGGTGATTGAATAATTTAAACTTCATACTGCTCTATCTATGCACTATAATTCATGTAATTTTTTCAATTGGAGTTGGGTAGTTTAAGTGTGGCTGGGCAGTGGGCTTTGGGTAGTTAATAAAAACAGGTCCTTCGGATTCATGGGTCCGGGTATTTTTTTAAAAAACCCGGATTCGGATCCATCAATTTTAAACGGATCTAGACCCGATCAGGATCCGACGGGTCCAAAATTTAAGGACCCAGACCCGTGAAAACGGATTCACATCCACATATTCGGCCGGGTCCAGGATCCATTGTCATCCCTAACTATTTTCCCTCAAGTAAGAAGAATCTGGTTATCCATTAAAAAATTCTTAGCAATTTAATATGATATTGACTTGATCAATAGTAATTAGTAACCCGTTGCCGAATTACACTTGAAAAAAATACCCGAACCCAATCTGTAACTGATAAAACCAAACCCATCATTAATCGATGACAATTAGAGACAGATTGACATTCGACTCAAACTTCAACTGACACCGAACCGATGCAAACCCTTTAGTTCAAATAGCTAGTTTTCAACCGAACCGATCCGAGTGTGACCCGTTGCAATACGCACCCGAAAAATAATCGATATGAAATCAACCAAGTCGAATGACACCCGTCCGTAACCAACCCAATCAACTAAAGAACACCTCTACTTGTTTCGATTCTTGAACTGCACGGTCTGGTACACCCAGCCCTGTGGTCCTTGGTTCGATTCTTGTCTGCAATTTGGTGGTTCTGTCAGAATAAATTTTAGAACCATTTATGGCCCACAGTTTGAAGCAATCGATTCTCAATGGTTTCAGTCTAGAGTAGTTTTAGATCGGTTTAGTATTAATTTAAGCAGGTAAAAATCAATTCATTGGAAATTATAGTCAATTTCAAATTAGTTAATACTCTCACTCGGTTCACTTTCGGTTTAGCTCAAATCATGTTTGGTTAAGAATTACTCCCTCCTATTCAAATTAATTGTCCACAATGGATTTGGACCGGATTTTAAGAAAAAATGGTAGTGGGGTGGTAGTGGGGTATTTTAAGTGATTATAATAATTGAAAAGGTGGTAATGGGGTATTTTAAGTGATTATAATAATTGAAAAGGTGGTAGGTGGGGTATTATTAAATAATACTCCCTCCATCCCTTTTATTGTGTCCACTTTAGTTTTTGGTTACTATTCACTAATCACTCTTAATTTGAATTTTGTTCTTAATCTATAAGTTAAAATATAGTCATGTGGGATCTTATTTTGTTCGTCTCAATGCAAAGATTATTGATATCAAATTTTTATAATTTTTAATTATACACAATTAAATATATTAAAGATTAAAATATTGCCTCGGCATGTGTGCAAAAGGTAAAGTGGACAAAACTAATGGGACGGAGGGAGTATAAGTTGGGGTAGTTGGGAGTATTTAGGTAAAAAGTTTTGCCAAAAATAAAAAGTGGACAAATAAAGAGACTTTACCAAATAAGGAAAGTGGATAATTAATTTGAATAGGAGGGAGTATGAAGTTACAAATCAAGTGATATTAATATATGTTTAAGGCTTGTTAAGTAGACATTGGTTAGGAAACGAGTTTGGTTTAGATTCGGATGGGTTGATGTTGGATTGAATCGATTATATATGACTAATTAGATTTATTTTGAGTCAAATAATCTTCGATAGCGATTAGCGAGTTATTTCAATTCAGATGATATTCGATTACAACTCAACTTTGACTTGGATGAAATCGATTATGATTGATAAAAGTATTAATTTTGATCTATTTCAATACATTTAAATCTCAAGTTTACGTTAAGTTCAATTAAATCTATTTTAGTTTGTAATACTATGAAATATTATCTAGTGTGACTATATATCACTATTCACATTAGCCCCAATTGGGGCAGGTATGGGTATAACCTCTGCCCCATATCTACCCGCCCCACCCCATACCCTCCGGTCCTGCCTCATTTCCGTCCCCCATAATTACAATGTTCTACTTTATATCAAAATTGTATATTTTGATTGTAAAACTAAAAATTAAGTTACATTGTAAATTTTTTAATAAAATAAAAATATATTTAAATTTATAAAGAATTAGAATTTTATGTAGCATATAAACGCAACAAATATATATGGGTGAATCTAAGGCGTAAATACCATAATGCTTACCCAAATACTCATTCTTAATCATGTTTTTTTTTAATTAATTAACTTGGTTTTTATGTGGTTCGGGTTATTAGTTTCATTTATTGATAACTATAGGTTTAAAAATAAATCAATTTGTTTTCAGTTTCAATTAGTCTCCAAATCAAGGTGTGCTTGAATTTTAGAGATATTTAATCATTTCAAATACGAATTGAACACAGTTCGATTTGAACGGATCCATCAAAGTCGGACCTGATTTCAACCATTGGATCTATATGGGGGCCTTCGGTGGCACGTGCTCCATGCGAATTTAAAAAAGAAAACAAGTTTCTGCACCATTTTCTTTTTGGACAATGGTCTCAATCTTATTTTTTTAATCTCGTCATTAAAATTCTGCATACTATTTCTCCATCTTAACTATTCATTTATATCCTTCCCTTATTTTTTTTCATATGCTCCAACTCAATTTTCTTTTCCACTAATTCTGACTTAATTATTATACTAGACATTATGATTTAGAATTTCAATTTTTTGTTTTCTTCTTTAATCTTTATCATTATTAGATATCAACTGATGATTAATGTTTTTAAAGTGTTATGTTTGTTAAACCTTTTTTGAATTTATTTAGATTGTTATCTTGTTGAATATTTTATTTTTTATCTTTGAATGTGTCCGTTAATATTCTTGTTAGAAATATTCAAAATAATGAGTAAAAAAACAAGAGATTTGTTTTTTTTTTTTTTTAATTTTTCCAAAAACGTTATTTCATTAGAGAATGTGTTTGTTAGATTTTATTTTCATTATGTGAGGATGACTTTAATTCAACTTCATTAATCTTTTCGGTTGCCACCATTTGAGATGAAAATGCTGCTAATTGATCGTTTTAAAATTATTTTGGCTTTAGCTTGAGATAATTGTGCTTCTCTATGTCATTTTACAGTAATAAAAAATTAGTTATTCCTTTTACAAAAAAAATCTTTGTCGAAATAACCGCAAAATTTTCTTAAAATTTTATTCATTTATAATTAATAACCTTGAGACTCTGAACCCTGAATTTGGCCATATTAAACACTTATTGCCATCCCTACGTTGGTGTACGAATGAATGAATAAATGAAAAAAAAGAAAAAGGACTGAAAAACCCACCACATGCAAAGGTAGGGCCTAACTCACATAAGTTTCTTAATTTCATAATCTAAGGTGCTTTGTCAACCACCAAGTGAAGGAAAGGAGATTCTCTTTGTAAACAAACCATTACCTTCTATATATTGTACCCCACACCCCCATGTGCAAAGGTACTCCCATTTCACATTTGCACCCTTTCTTACTCCTTTTTTTTATTTTCTTTTAATTAAATATTAAAAAAAACATTATATGAGAAAGACAAATAATAACTTAATAGAATTCAAAACATTTTCTCTAACAAATCAAAATTGGACTAAACATAAGCATCTAGAAAACTATACAATAACTTTATATATTTATTTATTTATTTATTTTCTCTGACAAACCAAAAGCGCTTGTGGCTCAATGGATAGAGCAATTGCATGTGGAGCAGAAGGTTCTACTGGGCGCAGGTATCAATTTGGGGTTTCTTGATTGCGCGCATCTCTCTTTACTCCTTCCTTGGGGGTACGGGTATAATTTGTCCGCATTTTTCAAGAAAAAGGAAAACCGCTACTCGGATCCTGCCTTGTGCAAGATACCGACAAGGTCCTTTCCTTTCTATTTATTTTTTTCAAATATTCATGACCCATTGGATAGATCAAACCTGACTCAAGACCAGCAAGACTCGATCTGAAACCAACTCAACCTAAAATTCACTCAACCCAAAAACGACCCAATAAAAAGTGATCTGACACGCAATTCGCCCATTCCAACATTTTAACATGTCTAAGGAAAAAGCCATTAGAGAAATCAAGTGACAATGAAGGTCACATTTGCTATACTTGAAATAACATAATTTATTCTTAATCAACCAATGGCATGTTGATATCATATATACTTAAATTAGATTGGCCCCCATTGGAGGTTGACATGTGGACTCCTACTTGCATATGTTTGGAGAGCATTTGTTCAATTTTGGATTAAGATGGGTGGATAATATTTTATCTTGTGATTATTTGATTTGTTATTGTATTGGTTCAACCAATTGCTTTTAACTTGTACATGCTTAACGCAAGCAAACAAGATTGCAATCAAACTAATTTGATACAATCATTATTCATATTCTGAATTCTTCTTTTTGATTGGATTTATTTAGCATTAATTAAGTCTTACTTTTGAATCATAAATCAATCAATATTTTAATTATCTTTATTCATTTATTTTTTCAACTGAATATTTGAATTTTAGAATCAAACTTTGAATATAAATTCTCATTAATATTTATGAAATAGATTTGTCTCAATATATAAATCTCCGCTCCATTATATTTGCTACATTTGACTTTATATGCACTTTAATGTGTTATTTAGATTATTTATATATTTAACTTTACATATCTAAAAATTACAAAAATTAAAGTTAATATCATGAAAGTGCACTATTAGACATTTCAAGAAAAATCCCACTTGACTATATTATTTGTTACACTTTAGCTGCAATATATAACTAAGCTTAAATGATGAATATTTTCCATAACGATAATGTAGCAAGTATTTCAGAAAGGAAGAAGTTTTCTGCGCAGTTATTGAAGTTAATTGACTTTTATGTTTGTATTTTGATCAGCGAAAAAAAATAGTCAAACAAATAAACAAAAGAAAATGGAGGGGTAAGTAAATGTGTATTAGCTATTAATTTTTACTTTTTAATAAATAGTTACTAATAATTGTTATATACTAAACTAGATTATCCCCATACGATGCACAATTTTTTTTTTCATTTTATTGTTTTTTATTATTTAAAAAAAACTGAAAAGGAATTGTAAATTATTGGCTATTGATTTTCAATAAATTAATAATTGCTTATAATAGCTAATATTTAATTAATTCTTAACTTTAAAAATACTATTTTATAAGTTATGTATGATGTTATAGATCTATTTTAATATTTACTAAGTAAGCATAACAAACTATGTTAAAAATAAATTCTTATATTAATAAATTGTCTTGAGCATATATTACAATATCAAATTGAATAAAATATATTTTAAATAACAGTAACATTGATGTACAAAAAATATTTTATAAATGATGATACAAATATCAAATTAATAATAGCTTCTCTTGTATGAGACTATTTGAATGTTGAGACGGATCCATGTAATTAGCTTAATTATTTTATTGATCACTTTAAGGTTGTAATTGACACTTAAAGAATTTATGAATAGAAAAACATTTAAAGTAATTGTGTCTATTTAAATAAGTAAATAATATAAATATCAAACTAAAATTTGCTTTACAAATGCAAATAGAAGTATTTGTTTTCATGTTTGTCTGACATTCAATCTTTATTTACCAATTTATCATACATAACATATTAATTGCATTAACCAATTCTAAAGTTATTCAACAAGACAATGAGCATTTTGTATATCATACATAACATATTAATTGCATTTGTATGCCGCACGAAAAGAATTTACACAAATGGACTTTCTTGCTACAATAACAAAGTAATAGAGTAATAAAACAATTCGTCTTGTATGAGATCGTCTTATTATTAAACAAATTTATATATTAATTTATTTCTTTAATTGATCTGTTTAGCATTATAAGTGATTACTTTAAGACTAAAAAAGTAATCACTTTTAAATTCTAAGCGATCAAATCAAGGTTATAAGTGATCGATTTTAAGACAATAAGTGTATATTGAGCCAACCAAATAGAAATGGTCTAACCTGATACTGTTTCATTTGAAAATTTATTGTTAGATTATTAAATATATCCTAACACATCAACACAATTCAAAGTTTAAACTAATGATTAAGGCCCTATTATATTATATATTGTAGCACTTGTTTTAAAAAAATGGAAGTCACAAAAAATTAATTATATACATGGTTTTACAATTACGTGAACAAATTACAAATATTGATATGACATTAAATTAGTCTATAAGAAAACTTTGGCTCAAAAAAGAATATTTTTTGTGCATGTGTACGTGGTTAATAACACACTTGACTCTTAAATAAATTTTCATTGCATGTTAATAGTAAAAAGAGGTATATAAAATAGGTTTAATGATTTGATATTTATCTGATCTTGAAATACGTGATACGAAATCAAATCGATGGCCAAATAATCACTATAATGTTAATATATAACTACTCGTTTCTTTTATACTCCCTCCGTTTCTTTTTGATCTTCCACTTTGAGTTTTTCACACATATTAAGAAAGAAGGAATCTTTGATGATAATGGGTATTAATTTAATTATATAGTAGTGGAAAGTAATGATTGTATTGGAATTATGAGAGAAAAAATAATTAAATAATAGTGTGAAGTAATAATTGTATTGGAAATATGAGAGAGAAAATAATTAAATAGTAGTGTGAAGTAAGGAAAGTGGGGTTTTAAAGGGTAAAAGTGAGATGAAAACTTTCCAAAAATAGAAAGTATTCTAAAGTGGAAGAACTTTTGAAACTGCCCGTTATAGTAAGGTGGAAGAACATAAAGGAACGGAGGGAGTATCTATTTATATCTATAAAACTTTATAAGCCCAAAATTAGAGTAAAAACATTACTTTAACCTAATTTAAGTATCAAAACTTCATCATCAACTCATCACTTCTAATCATAATTTTATTTTGAAGATACTTTTAATCATAATTTGTCATGTATTAACTTGTGTAACATAATTTATACAAATATAATTAAGAAAAGAAAATTAGTAGTCAAACTAATCATCAACTTAATTATAATATCCAAACTAATCATCACCTTGATTATAATATTCTCAAATATTTTTATTTAAAAATGACATATTCTTCCCTAAAAGAACAAAAAATAGTTGGATTTTATTTTCAATTTCATTTATAGATTAATACCCATAAATTATTGATTAGTTAAATTAATAATCCAAAATTAATTTTCCCTAAAACTTGCATGGCCCCACGTGTGTATTGAAGGTACATCCCCTTTCTCCTAATTAGTGTCCTTCAATTAAGATGTCCCATTTTAGTGTCCCACTTGCTAGAATTTAAGGATCAACCCATTTATTGCGCAAATCTTGTAAATTTAAAAACCAAACAAATTATGTGATAAGTAGACGACATACAAAATCCTCACAAATCTGTCATTTTCGATCATTTTTTCTGTTTTTATCTCAAATAAAGAATTTATTATTTTCATGTTTAGATAATTAAGGGAAGAATTATGTGATTAATAGTTTGGTAATTGTCCCCTAATCTTTGAAATTGTCATTACTAAATATTGTGTGTATGAACTAAAGACAAACCTCTTTGAAACAAATTAATCACTAGGGAATATTATAATTGGGTGATATAAACTTGCACATGATATATCCTTATCAGTAATATGGTAGAACATTACCAATTTATCCAAATTATCTAAGAGCTATATTATTTCATTATCTATTACATGTAGAATTTATATACCTTAACCAAAATTAGCACCTCTTGATCAAGCATAGTAGCCAATAATGGCGAAATTTGGGTGAAATATCGACCGGAAAAATCTAGGCTATAAATTTAAATTAAAAAGTAAGAGGTAAAATGTTTGAACTGTTGACCTTTCAGATATAAAAGCATTAATTAACTTTATCATAAGATTATAATATTTTTCTAGGTATTATTATGTAATTATGTTACTTATGAAGTTAGGTCACTGCTAGGTAGGTTAGTGAAATCATGGTAATATTCATAAACATGGAAAAAAATTACGTTACTTATGATATTCAGAAAAAGATAAGAACAAAAATTGAGTTATATGTAAAGCTATGCATTAACTTTAATATCTTTAATTGTGAATGATTTAAAATTATAAAATTTGATATTAATAATCTTTGATTGAGACGAATCCTACTACAAAAGATAGATATGGATTTGGGTCTTCTAAGATCCAGTTTAGATCCAACCTGTTACCTTCCCTAGTTATAGTAGTTGAAGAGAACAACAAATTCATGATATGCAAAAAAGAAAGAAGTGATGATGCATATTTGAAGAAAATGATGCAAAAGAAGCTGGTAGGTCCTAACGATTGGCTAAACAAAGTAAACATCTTAAATTCTATCGGGACTTGAATGAGCATGCACAAAATTAATGCAGACACTAAAAAGTCATTTAAAATTTAATACTAATAATCCAAATAGTAATAGGTCATTTAAAGTTTAACCCTATTTAGTAATCACTCTAATTAAATAAGTTTGTTTTAAAATAGACAACAGAACTCACACATTAAGACTAGCTAGTAAGGTGATAGACTCATAGTGTCAATTTACTATATAAACTCACATGAGTTGTCTATGCAATCAATTTAAGATAAAATTCGATAACTTTGTAATTATTGGCTCAAACTCATTTCATTACACAACTAAGCAATTTATGGGGTGTTTAGCAATTGGCTTTTGGCTTAGATTTTTGGTTGGTTTTTGGTTTTTGGCTTGTTGGTTGGTCAAACAGTCAAAAAAAGTGTTTGGTAAATGGCTTTTAAAGCAGCTGAAAAGCTGGGTTTTAATCCAAAATGAAAAATCTGATCTAGCTAGCTTTTTGGGTTTACTTTTGGCTTGTTGGCCCACTTTTTCTCTAATAAACAGCCATCAGCCAATATAAACAAAGCTAGAAAGCCAACAAAAACAGTCAATATTTCCAACTGGTCAAACAAACGAATTACAAAGCCAACCGCCAACAACCAATTGCCAAACATTCCTATATCAATGAGTAAATTAAGATATTTGTAAAAGTGATGAACAAATGGATTGTTGATAATGGGACCCAATTAGCCAAAACTTTTTCGACCTTTTTCTTTAATTATTTTAAAACTACACTTTAGTGATAATCTAATCTTATTGGTGACTTGATTTTGCAAAAGAAGAAGTGATGTTTAGTTGTACAGAACGGTATTACGGCCCGCACACCGTGTAGAATACTTACCAGGTACGGATGCCAAATTAGCGCTTAAATTGACTATGATTAATTATTGCATCAAATTACAAGAATAATTAGTCCTTTAGTTCAAAGTATTTAACCAAATTAAATTAATCAGTCCAACTTACAGTTGTAGAACATAGGAGTAACAGTTGTACTTATAGGCTATAGCCCAAAATTATCCATCAACTTTTATCACCGCCCTTCAATGCTAGCCGTTGGCAATGATGCATGGACTACAGGTGTTCATTAGGTTCATCGGGTTGATTTCGGGTCAGGTGTTTCGGGTCGGTTCAAAATCAATTTTGTGTTCACATTGGTTTTTACATAATTGAAAATCCATTTTTAAGTCGCGTCAAATCGGATTCGGTTATAAAGTTAGGTGTCTATCGGGTCATCGGGTCTGTTTTGAACACCTCTACATGGGACTCGTGTCTAGGTTGTTTGATAAATATTCGCTTCTATTCAATTTATTGGTTTTTATTTTGTTTTTCTTATTTGTCAAGATAATTATTTAATGGAAAAAAAATCCGATCTATTGCCTATCTGATGTGAATAATCCCAACTATTGATTATTTCTAAATAATCCAACTTTTATATATTTTTTGCTGACAACACCCCATGCCATTAACTGACTATTGTAGGTAGCTACTAGCTGTTACGATCACTTTTTCTTCCTTCTTATGCTTCTTTGTTGGTCTACCCCAACTCCTCTTTGGTGGTAGGTAGCAATAATAGTCGGTTAAAATGTGGAAAGGGGCATGCTGTGAGCAAAAAAAGTTGAAAGGTCGGATTCTTTAAAAATAATTAATAGTAGGGATTATTCACAACAAACTGGCAATAGGTCGGATTAATTAGGACAATTTTTCCTTTTGATAAAAAATTATAAAAATTTAATTCTAATAATCCTTGTATTGAGATGAATCAAGCAAGATCCCACATGAATATGTTTTAACTTATAATTTAAGAATAAAATACAAGTTAAAAGTAATAAGTAAATAGTGATAAAAAATAAATAGGAGTAATAAGTAGAATAAGAGGAAGTAGCGATTTTATTTGCTTATTTAATTAGTTTTATTTTTTAATTGTTAAATTAGTTGTGGCATTTCTCATATAATAGACAATTCGGATTACATGTTTTTCTCTAATGTTTCTATATGATTATATTGTTTCTTAAAATTAGTTGTCACTTATAGCATAATTTTGTCTAGTCTAAAAATACGGTTCATATTTTATCAGGGAAGGAAAATTGATCAATGTGGTTGAATAACACAGATAAAAAGAAGTAAAGATAAATAATTTTATCTAGTCTAAAAATAGAATAAATAGTGTTATTGATCAATTACAAGTAAAAGTCAAACTAGTTGGTCAACACTCAAAGTCAACAATCAAGAACCACTAAAATTCATCAATACGGTTCATATTTATTCATATTCAAATTTACAAGTTTTGCATAGAAACAAATATAAATAGTTTTTAGAGCGAAATGAACATAAAAGTTTTTCTACATTGAAGTATAAGTTTATCCATGCCTCATTTCAAATGGAATTTGAAATAACAACTCTTTATCATCCGATTGTAAGATATTGGATTCATACTTAATACGATTGACATATATTTGAGATACGCTAGCTAAAACACATAACACTTTAATAAAATGATATATTCTACGGCTACAAATTTATAGGATAGGCTGAGCGAATGAGAATATTTTGCAAGACTCAAACCCAATATATTTCATGGGAAAATGGTACATCTTATGCGAAATCCTCTACCTTCTAAAACTGTCCTCCACTCTTCCAATTTATTATTAACTTCCTTCTTAGTTTCCAACACCAACATGATATCATCAGCAAATAACATGTACCACAGTACAATTTCTTAGTTCAACTTAGAAATCTTTTCCATATTGACCGTAAATATGAAAGGGCTTAAGGTCGATATCTGATGTAGGCCTACCTTAACTAGGATAGACTCAGTTTTTCCTATCGATGTTTGAATGTTAGTCGATACTCTATCCTACATATCCCGTATAGCCTTAATGTACCTTTAAGAAATAACTCTAGCCTTGAGGCTATCTCAGATGATGCTTCATGGTATGCTATCATACACCTTCTCCAAGTCGATGAAAACCATATGTATGCAAATTCTTCTTTCGCTCCCTATATTTTTCAAATTAGTATCCTTAGAACATGAATAACCTCAATGGTCAAACTTCCTGGCATGAAGCCGAATTAGTTCTCTCTAATCACCGTCTCTTCTCTGATTACCCTCTCGATCATTCTTTCCAACAATTTCATTGTAATTTAATATTGCTATTGTGATAAATTCTGTCAAAGAAAATGATATAATATACAAACCTAAGAGCTGTATATAAGAAATAATTTTGTATTTTATTTATGTAATTATTATTTTTGCTTTGAAAACATAAGAGTTTACTTATACTATATTAGTTACCATTTATTCTTTGTTATAAAGTTAAAATAATTATATAAAATATTAATTATTTTCTAAGTTTTAGATTAGATTCTGTTGAAAAGTTAAAAAGATATATAACAAAGATACTTTTTTAATTTTTATGTATAGCCCAGGGCCATAAATATCATCACCCTTATATTAATAAATACCTTAATTTTACTTTAAATTAAAACTAAAAAAATAGTCCTAATTATTTAAAAAACAAAGGGGTCTTATAGGGTGTGCGAGGTGATCGATCGCAAAGGACCACTTCTTTCTCCCGTATATGAAAAAGTTAATCAAAAAAATATGTTAAATTTATTAATAAAATAAAGATATTTACTCTAAATAAGGCGCATAGCAAAAATTTTGCACATGACCCTAAATTATTCTAGACGGCTTTGAAAAAATATGATATATTTGTGCTTTTTCCAACTTTTTTCCTATATTGCATGGAGTATATTGTGAATCTTATTTTTCTAGTGGACTCATAAATACATATACATAACCTAAAATTGACGATAACAAAGCCTTAATAGGGTTGAAGTATTTATTCAAAAAAAAAAAAAAGAAAAAATAGGGTTGAAGTATTAGCAGTTAAGATTCTGTTTTAATTATCATCTTAATCACCGTCCAAGAGTGACATTATATTCTGGAAAAGCTAGCAAATGACGTAAAAAGGAGAAAAGACATATTTTTATATTTTATTAATGATTAATTATTAATTAGTACTCCCTCCATCCCTTTTATTGTGTCCACTTTAGTTTTTGGTTACTATTCACTAATCACTCTTAATTTGTATTTTGTTCTTAATCTATAAGTTAAAATATAGTCATGTGGGATCTTATTTTGTTCGTCTCAATGCAAAGATTATTAATATCAAATTTTTATAATTTTTAATTATACACAATTAAAGATATTAAAGATTAAAATGTTGCCTCGGCATGTGTGCAAAAGGTAAAGTGGACAAAACTAATGGGACGGAGGGAGTATTATTTATTAATTACTACCAGAATTGAAAAGCAGTTAATGACTTATTCCTTTTTCGTTTGAGGGTATGGTAGAAGCAAAGTTTACCAAAAACTATATTTCGTACATGAGAGCTCTATATCATTTGTACCCGTGTCTTGCATGAGCTGTAAACACCTTTAAGACGTAAGATAAACTTTTAAACCAAAAACGCTTGTTGTTCAATCGATAGAGTATTTGCATGTGGAGCAGAAGGTATAGGGTTTGACCCTTACGAGACGCATGTATCAGTCAGTTAGGGAGTTCAACATAATTTCTTATAGTGTATATAGAGGATTTAATGACATTTATTAAACTCTTTAACAGCATATCAAAAAGTCACACTAAAGCTTTTAGCGACATAAGATCTAGTGAAATTTCTCACAAATGCCACTATAGACTGTAGTGACAATTACATATGCCACTAAATACCAAATTAAGTGTCGCTAAATCACTTTATGATGAAACTTAAAATAAAAAGCAATAATTATTACACTAAAATGTATGAATTAGTGGCATTTTTTTAATCCCACTAAATTCAATATCGCAAAAAGCAAAATTTATTGTAGTGTCTCTCTTTACTTCTTCCTTGAGGAAACGAGTATGATTTGTTCGCATCTTTTAGGAAAATAAAACCCTCACCTGAAGTCCTGAACCCTACCTTATGCGGGATACACTAGGAGTGGCCTTTACCTTTATTTTTTTTATAAATTTTTAAATTTTAAAATTTAATCAACTAGACTTATACAAAAAGTTTAGATGGTTATTTAGTAAATCTCACACAGCTGCGAAGTCTGTAGGACGCGTGATTGACTCCATCAAAGGCGAAGCAAAAATCAGATTTAGCATCCTCAAGATGGATACTCCCACCAAGGTATGGCTGCGAAGTCTGTACCCCATGATATTGGATAGTAGGCCGGTGAGCAATGCAGCACACATGGACACCTCAGTCCCAACTATGCAAACAACCAGCCTAATCCCCCCTCCAGCCAGCAGGTACATTGCGCACAGCAGCAGGCTCCAGACCCCCCTACTGTTCCACCGTAGCTACTGTGATGCTGTGGTTCGCTTCTGTTTTAGTGCCGCCATTTGTCCACAATTGCTGCCGCTGTTTTTTTTTTCTTTATTTGTAACGTGCACCAACTTGTGTGGTGTCTTTTGTTGAGCCCCCCAATGTATACTCTGGGTGCTAGGACTTTTTTGTGCATACCTATGTTATGTATTTATTAGGCTCATAGGTAACTCCTTTGTATACCGCCAAATATGGCGACTATTCTTTTTGAGATATCCTTGGTTCTCCTGTGCACATGAAGAGTGAGAATGAGAAACCCTTCCTAGAAGATGGGCTCTTCTTTCACACTGATGCAAGGGTAGGGAGACCCTTGGATATCTGGGTTCTTTAACCCGTATGTATATGTTGTTTAGTGTTAAATATAAAATCTTTTGGCAAAAAAATCTCACACAGCTTGGAAAATTTCAAAATGTAAACAACTAAACTTATACAAAAAGTATTACTTGTGGCTTTTTTATGTGGTAGACTTCGTTTTCATCTATCTTATTGATTTTGTTTTTTCTTCAATGATATACTTCGGACTTCATAAAAAAAAACTAAAAGTGTTACTAATTGAAAAACCATAATTTATCGAAATGTAAAATAAATTTTTTAATTTTTTTATATAGGGTTAGGTTATAAGAAAATAAATAGTCTAAGTCCTTAAAAATGTACACATGATGACAATAATTTATGATTTCACTGCAAATAAGATTTACCGATATTTTATGCGGTAACTTTGTGTTTTTGGCTTTTTTGTGTGGTGCAAAAACGTTCTTTTTTAATTCGTATGATAGAAAAATTATATTAAGTTTTTTTGTTAAATTTATGTTATTATTTACCATCGTAAAGATTTTTTTTAAAAGAAATTTCGCAATAACCATTCCGGGGCACATTTTTCAAAAATATGTTTAAAATGAGTACTTACTTTAACAAAGAACTTAACCTTTTGTCTACCACATGGAATAGTTGAAAGTTCGGGGTCATCATACGGATTAAAAAATAGGGAAAATCCACATTGTAGCATCCAACTTTCATGAAGTACAAGTGATAGCACTTTTGTAAGAATTTTTTACATTCTAGCATCCGACATTTGCATTTAAAATTTCCGTAGCTTTAAACACACAAAAATGTTTTTCGACCATTACCCATCTAATTTCGAAGACTTTCACACCCTTTGATTCAGTTCATTCAAACGACCTCTGCGATTTCACTCATGATTTCTTTGAATCTCTCAGCCCCTCTGATGTGCAAATTTTATTTAACCGCAAGCGCACGGTGTACGTGTAGTCGCGGGTCGAACACAAGGAAGCTTGGGACAATGGACTTTACGATTTAGGTTGATTAGATTGCTAGAGAGAATAAAAAATATTGATTGGTTTGTAGCTAACGACTAAGAATGCAATAATTAAAATGGATGTAATCTATATGATGATGAGATCTAGGGTGTCGGGCATCCCCTAAAGTCTTGTATGATTCAATTCTCATTAGTGTCTATGAAGTGTAGGATTAATTGCGTGATTAAACTTGATCTTGTTAATCTCAAACTCTCGCTCTGTTGATTAACTATTAGATTTAGACCCTATTAATTCAATTCTCACGCGTTAACTTTATTGAACGAATTAATAAGAATTTAACTAAAATTTACCCTAAAGCAAAGCCGATCCCAATCTCACTAGTTCTATTGAATGGTTCGACAAAGCATATTTAATTTAGGGTTAATTAGCACAATTTAATCACTTTAATCCATAGTTTCATAGACACATCCAAGAATCAATTCATACTTAACTAATAGGTTCAAACCCTAACCCTAGAAAATGGATCTACTCACTAGACATGGTAAATGCAATAAATATCAATTCAAATTCAATGCTAAACATGAATGACAATGAATTAAGGGTTAAATTAAAACAAGCAATGATTAAATACTTAATAAAGATGACAATGAATACTAGACAATAATGGAGAAAAAGAAATTATTATTAAAGGATGATTCAAACTAGAGATTAATGTTCACCACTAAATTAAACTTAAACTAATACAATGAATTAAAAACTAAGAATTAAAACCAAAGGAAACTTACAACTTGAAGGATGATTGAGTCTCAAAGGGCTAGATTGAAGAACAATAATGTAAAACTAATGCTAAGAGTAATTGAAAAGCTAAATTAATGGAAAAACTAAGCAAAGACTAAAAAAAGTTCAAGGGAAGAAGAAGAGAACCCTAATCAGGATTAAGGGTTCTATTTATACTAATGAGTTAAATTAGCCTAGGCCCAAAGAAAGCCCGGAGGAAAAACACGCCCAAAAAGCTGATTTGACCTTCGCCGAGTCGGCTGGGCAAAAAGAGCACCCAAAGCCGAGTCGTCCTGAGCTTCTGGAAATTTAATGCATTTGTCAGCTTCTCACGCCGAGTCGGCGACACCAAATGTTAGCCCATAGCCGAGTCGGCGAAACGTTACTGGAAAAACAGTGAGGCTTGCTTTGATTACCGCCGAGTCGGCGGTGCCATTTTGCTCCTCGTCGCCGAGTCGGCGAATGCCTTCTGAAAAATTGTAGTTTCTGTCTTCAATAGCCGAGTCGTCGAGGCTTAAGTTCTCACCTCAGCCGACTCGGCTCTTTGCTACTGGATAGTGGTGACTAAAATTCACTCTTTTGATCGTGACTTGGCTTGATTAATAGCTTGACTTGATCTTTGAATCCTGTAGACACGATTAGCATCGAAAACCCATAAAAATAACTCAAAACCACACAATTCACCCATCTTCCCATGCTTTGACCATGAGATACCGAAATATAGTGAAACCGAACGAAATGACCCCGAATCTCCTTCAAAACACCGCAAAAGAGCATAAAGATACAAACGATTAGTGCAGTCCAAATTAAATCAAAAAACGATTAGTGAAAGTTCGGTTTGCGGTTTGTTTTTTTCAAAAAACTAAATCAAACCAAATATACTTCGGCTTTTGATTTTTCAATCCAAACCAAGCCAAATTGGGCCGCAGTCCAAATTAAACCAAACCAAAATAATTCCGTTTAGACTTTTTCAGACCAATCCAAACCATAATTTTCAACTAGAAACAAATTTAAATTGCAAATCGAATTAGATTAATAAAATTATAAAGCATAAATGGAAATGACAAAATAAAATTAAGGTTTATTATTGTTATAAGATTGTTTACCTCGTTTTTGTTAGTATTGCCAATTAAAATTTTCTATTTGCGCGTCAAGTTACACAATCACTCAAGAAATAGTTTAACTCATCAGAAAAAATGAGCTTCTATTTTATTTAGAATTGCGGTTTTCGGTTTTGAGTTTGCTCAATCCTAATCCACACAAAAATATTTCGGTTTTGAAAATTCCAATCCAAAACCAAACTAACTTATAAAAATTCCAAACCATATTTCTTATTCGGTTTGGATTGGTTTGGTTTGCGGTTTTTATCCGAATAAAACTTTAACCCCTAACGACAACTCATACCCATAAAGAAGAGTGCGATCAAAGAGTCTCCCGGCTTGAGAAGGGTCTTTAAAGAGAGAGAAATCTGTAACTTATAGATTAGATGAATAGAATACATACAAAAAATTTAGTTAAAAGTAAAGAAAATTAACCTAGAATAATCAATAATTTAAAAATAAAACTTGTTATAGCAAGTCATTCGGTCACCAGGTTTACTCTAAGAAAATGCCCCTTAAAGTTGGGTATTCATGTTCAATCAATAGATGAGATTATTATAAGGAAATTGCGAATATATTGTATTATTCTAGGTAATTAAATTAGTGCAACTGATTCATGATAGACTATTTTAGGGACAAAATTATTTTGTCACCAGTCCATCATGAATTTTGACATCTTGTACGTTTTATCGCGAGTTCGTCAATAAAAATTCAAAAACAAAATCCGCCGATGTTTAACGACAAATTCCTATTGCCAGTTAATCAGTTTTTGGTAGTATTTACAACTTTGTGAGTGATTTTTTCTTTGTTTATTTATTTTATATATTTATTTATTTATTTATTTTAACAAACACGATATTTAATGTTTTAATTAAATTTATAGGCGTTATTTTAATTTTTCTATTAATTTATATTTGCTAAAATTCTACAACTTTAGCATCAAAGTGAGTTAGTTTGTGTGTAGCAAATTACACGAAAATTTGAAACAAATAAGAATTGTAACCAAAATAAAATCAAAAAAAAGCTTTGGGAAAACATTATTTCAAAAATAAGCGTCTCCATGTCCGAGTCTAAGGTCAAGTATGTTCGTTGTTACTAACAATAAACAAAGTACTTTTTAAAAAAAAAAGTACCTGATCAAAAAAAGTGAAAATTCTTTATTCGTTGTTATTAATAACGAACAAACATGATTTCAATTTTTTTTTTGTCCCTTTCAAAGCAAAACATTGTATCCCTTTCATTAGGTATTAGTCAACTAACAACGAATTTTAATTTTTTTGACCAGCTTTTTTGTTCGCTATTAGTAATTCAGACATAAAGACGCTTCTTTTTGAAAATATATTTCCTCAAAAATTTTAATTTTTTATAAAATGAGTTAGTTAATTGTTGTTTCAATCTTCCCAATTAACAATGGATCTAACGTCCATATACACTCATAGGCACATCACATGGTACAAATTACAATTACAATGCATCTAGGTGCGCTACAAATCTTATATACTCAACAATCATGATGATTGATAAACTACTAAATTAACTCTGTTGTATAGTAATATACGATACATGTATCTGAAATCTACTACTTAATAATAATAATAATAATAATAATAATAATAATAATAATAATAATAATAATAATAATGATAATCAAACATTTTTTTTTTGAGGATAATCAAACATTTAAATAGCTCCATAAACTAAATTATTTCAATGTAAGAGTTAAGCCATTAGATAATGACAACTGTGAAAACCTTTACTAAGATTGAGATTCTACGGCGCAGTCAATGTCAGAATTCATAATGCATAGACTCATGCATCATCTAATCTTTTATGGGATTTGATTCATTGCATTATCAATTTATCATACATACAATTACAAAATATATATAATAATTGAAGGAAAAAAATATTTATATATCCATTGTCCTATACAATTACAATCTAGAGTTTTAATCTAAAATTGAAATCCAATTCAAAAACCAATATATAATTTATATGATTTCAAAATAAATTTTATTATATGATCAGAGAACCATGTAAATCATATATATATATATATATATATATATATATATATATATATATATATATATATATATATATATATATATATATATATATATATATATATATATATATATATATATATATATATATATATATATATATATATATATATATATATATATACCCGGCGCCGTTGCCGAAAATGCGAGCTTTTGTAATTTTGGCTTTGTCCCCCCTTACTATCAGTGGCGGATCTAGAGTTTCGAGTCTCAGGGGGCACCAACTAAAGAACAAAATTTCGATAGCGTCACGTTTGTAAAATTAACAACTAATTTTTTATTTATGCAAAATAAATGACAAGTGAAAACACAATAAATTTATCAAAACTATGATCTTATTCTTGAAAGAGTTTCTCGTTCTCGTAATTAAGTATGGTTGTCGAATATAAAATGCTAGTAATCAAGATCCATCTTTAGTCATATGCGGAGCTTGAATTAATAACAATTTGAACTTATTAAATTTATTCATCCTTATTTGGTCAGTGGATCGATCTATTATAAGGCACTTTCTTTATTATAGTGCACGTTCTTTATTAATGTCGTCTCACCGTAAGAAGGTCTCAATCGAGCCAGCCTAAACTATTTAAAAAAACACTTCATCGTACAAGCATGAATTTATTTTTCATTATTTTTAATGTTTTTTTAATCATGGGTTGTTTGTATGGGCCCATCTCACGGTGAGACAGTCTCATACAAGACATACTTAAATTTTAAATACGATTATCTTAAAAGAAAATGAAACCAAATAAATCAACTGACTTAATAAAAAATAGGACAAAATAAATAAATAAGACAAAATTACTAAAATGATGGAGTATTTTTCATTAAAACACTTTAATATTGATTTTACACTTTTACTCTTATCAATGGAAAAGTCCCGTTAAAAATTTTGTTTTAAAAAACGCCTAGGGGCACATGTTCCCGTGTGCCCTAACTTACGTCCGCCACTGCTTACTATATGATATATAATTATAAGAGTTAACAATATAGCAAAAATTATTGTAGCTCAATGGTTGGAGTAACACATTTCAAATCCTCATTTTAACAATTATTTTTTATAGACTAATAAAAATTATACTATAATAATGTCAATTACTAAGTATCTTACATAATTTAACATTTAGCATTTTCAGTGTGTGTTTTTATTAATCTATCTTAATTTTAATAGTCATTTTTTGGAGAACTATCAATTATAACAATATTAAGACAACGGGACAAAAATGTCACGAATTCAAATCTCATATATACAAACTACTTTGAAGCGCAATATTTAACAGGAAGGATAAAACTCTAATTAATGGAGTCTCACAAAACCCAACATCATATGATATATATTTATATTTTCTGACCATGCCTTGTTTCATTGCGTTATTTCTCAACAATGGTACTCATATATTTAAACTTTCGAAAATGATATGAAAAGAATATTTGGCGCAGTTGAGTGTAGAACGAATATTTATTATGAGCAAGTTGGTGTAGGAATCAATGTAACATCTACAAAATATTTACGACATTAATACAAACTTCCAAATTGATGATCATCTTAATAATTGTTATATCATCATAAGACTATATATATGTGCATGCATGTATGATGTATCTGTCTGCAGTCAGATAATGTAATTTATTTGCAATTAGATCTGAATTTGTCTCAACAAATCGATAGTAAATTTAACAATTTTATGTATTGACGATCATCATTTTTTTGCCAACGCATTATATTAACTAAAAGTTTAATTTGGTGGTTGAAATTTAAAAATGATGATCAGATATTCGGTCGATATGGAAAAAAGAGGATGCTACCGGTATCTGAAATATTATAATAAAAGTAGAATGCAAATTGAAAGGCATGAATATGTAGCCTGCTTTTACAATGACTTTAATTAAGCAATATTATTAAAGTGTTTATATTAACATGAATCAAATATATAACACGAGAAAAATAATTAGACAAGAAGAGATGGAGAGTAGGTAACTTGTACATACAAGGCCATCATCATTTAGCAAATCTGTATAACTATGTGGCTTGAACATATATGGATGTAAAATGACATTTAACTAGGATCATGGCAAGCTATACATCAAATAAAATTTTTTCATACATGGCTTTATGTTGTACTAGTATAAGACCCGTGCATTGTACGGTATTTTGTAGAATGAGTTTTATTTATTTGAAATGTAACTTTAAAATTATTGTACAATTGCATATTTGAAATTTAACATTTAAAATTATATTATATTTGGTATAAAAGGAAAGTATTGTGATCATGTGTTGTTTTATCATAGGAAATTAATTGTTTTTTGATTGTTTTTATTTGTGATGTACGTACAATATTTTCTTACAGTTATTGAATTTGTCTGTAAATGCAGCAATAAAGGAAAAGAGTAATATTTTCTAACTAAAATATTTTTGAAAGGATTATTATTTTCTCATTCCAGTATTTTATTGTGTGATGTTATAACTATTGTATTAATGTAAAATAATTTCTAAAAGCTATGTATTTCTTAAAATTAATGTATTTTTATAACTAAATTGCTTTACTATTAAAGGACAAATAATTCTGCTGTACTTGTCAGATGCCTATGAGACTGTCATTTGTCATTTAGCAGTAAAATCATAAAATTGTATATTTTTTTAAAATTAATGTATTTTTAGACATAAATTGTTTTACTATTAAAGGACAAAAAATCCTGCTGCATTTGACAGATGACTATGAAACTGCCTGTTTCTGCTAAGAAACTGTCAAATTTGTAAAAAGGGGATGTTCAAGGGAAGTACCTTCAGTTGTAAGGAAGTGAAAGGATCTGACCTCAGCGTAGGGTGTTCCTGCAACCACAAGGAAAACTAACCCGGGGGCCTATGTCCCGGAAGGGCACTCCGATGCTTAAGTCAGACCCGGGAAAGGATGTAAATGTAGTAAGTTCAAAGAGCAAGATTGCGTAACCTGATTATAGGAGTCGAATCTCCCTTTTAAAGGGGAAGCATCTCTGGGAGCTAACTCTGCGTGGACGGTTATTCCTGTGTGAATAACCGCTGAAGACTTCAGAAGTGTAAGGGACATTGTGGAGGGCGGTTATGAATGGGAGTGCCTCTGACCGATTAACTGCAACTTCAGTTATGGTCTTTGTACATGATAGAATCCGCTTTGACCTTTGACCCGTTGACCTAGGGTAGTTTGGTCTTTTTCAACTAATTGGGACTTATGATCCTTAACATTAGCCCCACACATATAGGGTGAGGAGATGGCCTTGGCCTATATGTGGAAATACGTTAACATGCCGTGCGATTCATCCGCTTTGCTTTTAGACACCTTTATCTCTTATTATTTGATGTCTCGGACTTTTATGTCTCGGATGTTATAAGTCTCCAAGCAGCTTGTACTCGACCTTGAGAAGCTTTTGGGGTATTGTATTGAATGGGGTCCGAATCTATGATGGTTCGGCCTTTTTTAAGGACACATGATGCATTGGAATTCAAGTCCAAAACTTTTTTGGAGTTGTAAGAAAAAAGGGTCCGAATAAATATTGATTCGGCCCTGCTAACGAATTCATGGGAGTGGCAAGTAGGGGGTCCGAATAAGGCTTAACTCGGCCCCAGTAAGAAAGACTGATGGACTTAAAACTTTTCCCAATTCCAAAACCTCTTGAGGCCGTAAACAGGTGGTCCGAAAGTAACATAATTCGGCCCTTGCCAGCAATTCCGATGAACTTAATTTTTCAAAGTTCTTAAGTTTTGGAGCTACAGCTAGGGGTCCGAATATAGGGAGATTCGGCCCTGTAAGTGTACTTAGGCGTATTTAAAATAACTAGCCCCAAAAATATATGATAATTCGGCCCTAAAATATACATGACATACTTAGAAAATTTAGCCCCAAAATTATCCTTTTTGGGGAAACATGGGGGTCCGAATATGCTAGGATTCGGCCATGGAAGTATACTTAGGTATACTTAGAACATTTAGCCCCAAAATCATCTTATTTGGGGAAGCAAGGAGGTCCGAATAGGCTACGATTCGGCCCAAGAAGTATACTTAGGTATACTTAGAACATTTAGCCCCAAAATTATCATTTTTGGGGAAACAAGGGGGTCCGAATAGGCTAGGATTCGGCTCTAGAAGTATACTTTGGTATACTTAGAATATTTAGCCCCAAAATCATCTTATTTGGGGAAACAAGGGGGTCCGAATAGGCTAGGATTCGACCCTGAAAGTATACTTAGGTATATTTAGAACATTTAGCCCCAAAATTATCATTTTTGGGGAAACAAGGGGGTCCGAATAGGCTAGGATTCAGGCCCTAGAAGTATACTTTGGTATACTTAGAATATTTAGCCCCAAAATCATCTAATTTGGGGAAGCAAGGGGGTCCGAATAGGCTAGGATTCGGCCCTGGAATTATTCTTAGGTATACTTAGATAATTTAGCCCCAAAATCATCTTATTTGGGGAAGCAAGGGGGTCCGAATAGGCTAGGATTCGGCCCTAGAAGTATACTTAGGTATACTTAGAACATTTAGCCCCAAAATCATCTAATTTGGGGAAGCAAGGGGGTCCGAATAGGCTACGATTCGGCCCTTGGAGTATATATTGGTATACTTAGAATCAAACCTCATTTCATAATGTAATTATAAAAAAGCATTAATTGGGGGTATTAAATTCTCACCTACCCCATTCTTTGACCATTATCCAAAAAGTCGTCTAGTGAGAGAAATTGTTTACAAATTCAATCCAAATTCTAGTGAGAGAAGTTCTGACATTGAGATTTTCTGAGAGCATTCATACTTGGGCATTCATATATTCAAACCAGGTATGCCCTCATTCTTGTGTTCTTTGAATAATCTCTTGAATTTCATATAATATGTTCATAATATTCAAACTTATCTTTGTTGATATTCAAATAATCCCTTTGATCTTCATATAATTCTTGAAGATCTTTAAATTATTCTTGATAATCTTCATATAATTCTTGAAGATCTTTAAATTGTTCTTGATAATCTACATATAATTCTTGAAGATCTTTAAATTGTTCTTGGACAAATTGCATTTGATCTTTTGATATACATACTTGTGCATATTTATTGTTTGTGAATATGGAGACCTTGTATTATAAAGAGTTATGTGAGGAGATGCCTAGCTAACCTTAACTTAAATGAGGATTCGGATGCATATATACCCCCGAAAAAGACCGCTACGGATGAGTCGGATGATGGTGGTCCCATTTAGCAAGTGACTCCGCATTATGAAGAAATTCCCAGTGAGGACGAGTTTGATACTACGCCCATTTATCCTCCAGAGACCCATATACCTTTCCTTTGGGAAGTATCATTAGCCTTTGCCCCTGGGTACTTGCGAATTGAACCTAAACTTTTAGAAATGGTTCATGTAGATAAAACGAAGATGTCAAGTGAAGAAGAGTGTTCGGATAGCCAGGAGAGCAATACGGAGCTGCCTCATCCCTTCTACATTCCAAAAGGGGGGCCACTCAATTATTTTGTGGAAACCAAGATGATGGGTATTTTGGATAGTGACAGAAAGAGTATGTCACGGAGATGGGGTTTGATAGAGGGCTATGATGTAGTGAAGCCTGCGCATTATGATACAGTTAGATATCCACCTGGAGGGTGTATAGCGGTGTTTGATAAGGTTTTTGAATTAGGATTGAGATTTCCTTTACATCCCTTCTCTAGGCAACTTTTAAGAATGCTTAATGTCACCGTGGCTGAGCTGTATCCCAACGCATGGGGATGTATAACAGCTTTTATCTTAGTAAGTAAAGGCATGGGTATGGAGCCCAGTGTTACTGCCTTTCGTCACATCTTTCGAGCGAGATTGTGCAGTTCAAAGGCGCATGGACCTGGCTGGATCACTTTTTTGCATCGCCGGTCCTTTAGGATAGTCGGTGATTTACCCGATAGTAATAAGAACTTCCGTACGAGATTCAGGTACCTTTACTGTAGGCAAGGGTGGAACATCAAGACGACCTTTGACATTGATCCCAAGTTAGTAGAATTCAACAATAATGTGCCTATTTTCTCTCCCGAAGAAGCGATTATCGTACATTACGCTCAGATGGATCTCAATAAAGAACTTTTGCTTTCCGCTTATGATATAAGTTTGCGTTATCACAAGGTAAGTATCCTGATCTTCTGTGAACTGTAATAAATGTTGTATAAATGATCTGTGCCCTTTTTCAGGAGCCACTCGTGTAGAAGTTCGGAAAAAGTATAAGCAACTGATGGAGAAGTTTTCCACTGCAATGGCCTTTGCTGCGGCCTTCAGAGCTGCTGACCCACAACCACCTTTGCCCAAGCCTCCGTTGGTAAGATATTTCTTCAGCTAACTTTAGGATTTGCATAATATTAAAGAGCGTTCTAAGTGTTGATCTGTATATAGGATTCAACTACTGTCACGGAAGTTATCAAAGATGCACCGAGCCATGAGGAGGCTCAGGTTTTGCTGGAGACGAGGAAAACCGTTCCTCCTCCTGAAGACCTAGCAAGTCGGGCTGGTCCGGCTTCTAAGAAGAGGAAGAGGGTGAAGTCCCCTTCTAAGAAGAAGAAGAAGGCTGCTGAGCCTACCCCTGACAACCCTGTGGTGGTGGAGGATGAGGAAGATTCTTCCTCGGAATCAATTGAGCAGGTTGTTGAAGCTGTTCCTCTTCGGACCCATTTCCCAGGAATAACCATCCGAGAACCCACTGTCACTTCGGCGCAATCGCGCAAAGAGTTTGCCTCTGGAAAGGGCAAACAAATCATGGTAGAGGGGGAGAACATCCAGGCGAGCAATATTAAGTCACACAGGCTCAAGGTCCCCTTCGTTAGTCTTGAATCCTCGGAGGTGCCCGGGAGATTCAACAAAGCAAGTCGCTGCCTGATCACTCAGGAAGACATGGACTTCCTGGAATCGATGGATCCTACCGAGCGGTTGCAAAAGGCGCAATCGGCCATGGCTGAGGTATTATTCATCTTCCGTACTTTGTTTCATTTGATGAATATATGTTGCTTTCCTAACCCTTTAATTCCTTCAGGGACTAATAAGAATGATCTTTGAAACTTCAAAGATTCAACAAAATGAAGTAGATCAGGAGACGATCAGGGCCTTGACGTCTCGGGTGGATGAATTAAATGATAAAACGACGTCCCTGAGAGAAAAGCTGAAGAAGTGCCGGGACTTGACTAAGAAGGTGGACTCGGCTGAGGAATGGAGGACTAGGTTGAAAGATATTCTAGCGGATACCAGCGCAAAACTGGAGAAGGCAACTGATTATGCGACGAAGATTGCTACCGATTTCGCTGATGTTCGCAGGATTATTAACATGGTTTCTGCTCAAACGCAAAAAGTCTTGGCCTTTGTTGAAGATCTCTTGAAGAAGGTAGGATCCCTTGCTAAAGCAGCCTAATTTTATAAGTTAAAATCAGAGGGGTGTGCTAGGATTACTAAGGACTGGCTTTTGTCCGAGGAAGGGAGCGCTTTTACAGCTCGACTTTCTGGCGAGATGATCAGCAACGGTTTGCAAGTGGAAGCTGAAGCACATAGACTTGCTGCGGAGGAGTTGGGTTTGGATGCAGCCAAGTTGGGCGCACTGGCTCTTGCTAAGAGGGAGCAGGCTTTGGCGAATTTGAAGGGAATATTTGATAAAGAATCTGCCACCCTTTATGACAGAGAGTGGGATGCTGCTGAAGCGCAGGAATGGGCGAAAAAAGTTAAGCCTGAGCTTGAGGATCAAGTGTCAGCTGTTGACCTGGATGCTCCTGTTCCTGATGTCCCTGAAATGCCTATGATTCCGGAGAGTTCTGTTTTCTCCACCCTAGAATATAGATGTATGGATCTTTCCGGGAATCTTTCAATGGAGAAGGATGCGTTCCTCGAACTTTCTTCAGAGCTCGGAGCTAAAGAGCCTCTCACTGTTGATCTCGATGAGATGCTCCGATCAGTATCAGCCTCTCCTCAGCCTCAGCCTCCTTATTCCACCAATTAATCTTTCCTTCTCTTTTTCATCTAGATGATAGGCATGCGTGCCTCCTTTTGTAACCAACATTATATAGGTCTTCAGACCTTAAACATTGATTTTTGCGAATGTGGACATCCGCATCTTTTGATTATGTATATGATATGTTGATATTCTGCATGCGGATCACTTGTTTATTGTATGCTTGCAAGATCTGACTATCTTTGATCCTTTTAGCGCTACAATAGGGTCCGACTCATAGGAGTCCGGACCAACTTTGTTTCGGGCTCACAGTTTCTTTAATCTTATAGAGTTGTCGGACTTCTGAGAGTTTCTTCTTAAAATAGTAACATGACCTAGCTTGATGGAGCATAGGTTCACACCAAGCCTACAAAGGGGGTCAGACTCATAGGAGTCTCTGACCTTCTTAGAGCAATAAACACTTAGCTTGATAGGACAGGTTCCCACCAGGCTTTATAAAGGGGGTCAGATTCATAGGAGTCTCTGACCTACTCAGAACGATAAAAACTACTTGATGGAACATAAGTTCCCATCAAGTCCACCTGGGGGGTCAGACTCATAGGAGTCTCTGACCTCGAAAACAAATAACAAAACCTCACTTGATAGAACATAGGTTCTCATCAAGCTCACAAAAGGGGGGTCAGACTCATAGGAGTCTCTGACCTTAAAAACAAATAACAAAACTTCACTTGATAGAACATAGGTTCTCATCAAGCTCACAGAAGGGGGGTCAGACTGACTCATAGGAGTCTCTGACCTCAAAAACAAATAACAAAAATTCACTTGATAGAACATAGGTTCTCATCAAGCTCACAGAACGGGGGCAGACTCATAGGAGTCTCTGACCTTAAAAACAAATAACAAAACTTCACTTGATAGAACATAGGTTCTCATCAAGCTCACAGAAGGGGGGTCAGACTCATAGGAGTCTCTGACCTCAAAAACAAATAACAAAAATTCACTTGATAGAACATAGGTTTTCATCAAGCTCACAGAAGGAGGGTCAGACTCATAGGAGTCTCTGACCTCAAAAACAAATAACAAAACTTCACTTGATAGAACATAGGTTCTCATCAAGCTCACAGAAGGGGGGTCAGACTCATAGGAGTCTCTGACCTCAAAAACAAATAACAAAACTTCACTTGATAGAACATAGGTTCTCATCAAGCTCACAGAAGGGGGGGGGGGGGGTCAGACTCATAGGAGTCTCTGACCTCAAAAACAAATAACAAAACTTCACTTGATAGAACATAGGTTCTCATCAAGCTCACAGAAGGGGGGTCAGACTCATAGGAGTCTCTGACCTCAAAAACAAACAACAAAACTTCACTTAGCTGAACATAGGTTCATATGATAAACATTAACTTCATGATTAGGAGTTTGAACAATTCCTTGCAACCAGCACAATATGATAAGCATCCAGATTCCAAATATCGAAACGCATGTCATCCAAAAACAAAAATTGATAGTAACGTACAACTACGAGAGTTCAAGAAACAAAAACAAAGTAATTCAAATGTATAGTTCAGTATGATAGATAGTGGCCCCTTGCAAGGGGTTGTTCAAATGTAGGATCTCTTGAGGTGATCGGCATTCCATGGCCTTTTGAGCAACTTGCCTGTGGAATCTTCCAGTTCGTAAGTACCAGGCTTTACGATTCTGGCTATTTTGAATGGGCCATCCCAGTTGGCCCCTAGCTTTCCCTTTTCTATGACCTTTCCTGTTGCCTCCACTTTCCTAAGAACATAATCATGGAATTGCAATTGTTTGGGTTTAACCATCCTGCTGAATTGCCTCGTCATCCTTTGCTTCTGCGCCAAAGAGCGCAAAAGTGCATTGCCTCTTGTTTCTGGGAGTAGGTCCAGATTGATCCTCTTTGCATCGTCATTTTCCTCATATGAGTAATAAGCAATCCTGGTAGACGGAATACCTATTTCTATAGGGAGCACGGCCTCGAATCCATACACGAGTGAAAATGGTGTGTGTCCTGTGGCGTCCTTGACAGTTGTCCGCATGGACCATAGAATACCCGACAGCTCTTCGTCCCAAGAACCCTTGGCCCCTTCTATCTTTTTCTTAATGCTGGATAGAATAATCTTATTGGCAGATTCAACTTGGCCGTTTGTTTGGGGCCGTGACACAGAGCTAAACCTAATCTGGATATTAAATTTATCGCAGTATTCAAGGGTGTTCTTGCTTATAAATTGGCGACCATTATCGGTGATTATAACTCTAGGAATGCCATATCTCGTGATGATGTTACGCCAAATAAATTGACATACCTGTTTGTCTGTGATGGTGCTCAATGGTTCTGCCTCAACGTACTTTGAGAAGTAATCAACTGCTACTATGATGAACTTCCTTTAGCCCTTCGCAGGGGGAAAAGGTCCCGGAAGATCTAAACCCCATCTATCAAAGGGCAGCACCGCCTGGATTGTGGTAAGATAGTTGGAAGGCTTTCTGGGAATTTCCGCAAAGTACTGGGACTTTTCGCAGGTTTTGACCAGCTTTTCAGCATCTTCTTTCGGCGTTGGCCAATAATATCCGCTTCTTAAGGTTTTGCTGATGATGGTTCTGGTGCCTTGGTGGATGCCACATCCTCCTTCATGTATTTCTCGGAGGATGTAATTACCATCTTCTGGAGTTACACACTTCAGCAGTGGGTGTGTATAACTCTTTTTGTACAAATTTTCCTCAAAAAATTCAAACCATTTTGTTTTCTTCAAGAACAAGGGAAGTTGTGCAGGATCTTCAGGTAGGGTTCCATGTTTGAAGTATTGAATGAAGGGATCCATCCAGGTATTATCTCTATCGACCATGGCAACCTCCTGATTGATGCTAGGTGAGGGTAGGACTTCCCATGTGATGTTGCGGGCTTGGGGCCCCTCAGCGGAACTGGCTAGCTTAGCCAGAGCGTCTGCTTGAGCATTCTCAGATCTAGGGATATGGTTGATATTGAATTGCAACGGCTTTATCAGGGATTTGACCTTCTGCAAATACATCTTCATGCTGTCATATTTGGCCTCAAAATCCCCATTTACTTGCCCTACAATGAGTTAGGAATCAGAGTAGGCAACAAGCACTTTGGCACCTGAGTTGCGGCATATGGTTATACCCAGGATTAATGCCTCATACTCTGCTTCGTTGTTTGATGCAGTGAATTGGAAGTGGACAGCATGCTCCATTTTTACCCCGGCAGAAGAGATGATAATTATTCCGGCCCCACTGGAAGACTTTGTAGATGATCCATCAACGTAGAGCTTCCACTCTTGGTTAGGGTTTTCAGTTACGGATTTTGTTGTCTCAGCTATGAAATCGGCAAGGGCTTGAGCCTTAATTGCTGTGCGGGGCTCAATCTCGATGCCAAAATCCGCCAGTTGATTGGACCAATCAGCAACTCTGGTTTATTGATTCTTTCCTTCCATAATTTTCTTTAAAGGTTGGCTAGTACGAACCCGGATTTGATGGGACTGGAAATAGGGTTTCAGTTTTCGACTTGCCATCACAACTCCATATAATGCCTTTTCAACCTCACTGTAATTGGCCTCTGATCCTCTATAAGCATGGCTTATGTAGTATATGGGAAATTGTTTACCTTCTCTCTCAGCCACAAGTACGGCACTAAGAGAGTACTCAGAAATAGCGATGTAAAGATACAACACTTCGCCTGCCAGAGGAGACATAAGTTTGGAAAGATTAGCCAGATACCTTTTAAGATGTTGGAAAGCTTCTTCTGCTTCTGGGCTCTATTCGAATGATTGTTTCTTGAGAGTTTTGAAGAAAGGGGAACATTTGTCAGCGGACTTTGACATGAATCTCCCAAGGGCAGCAACACATCCAGTAAGCTTCTAGACTTCTTTGACGGATTTTGGGGAGTGCATGTTGAGAATTGCTTGAATCTTGTCTGGGTTTGCTTCTATGCCCCTTTCATCCACCAAGAATCCCAAACATTTCCCTCCCGTTACCCCAAACACGCACTTTTCATGATTTAAGCGCATGACGTGGTCTTTGAGAGTAAGAAATGTTTCTCGGAGATCTGCAGCATGGTCCTTAGACTCCTTGCTTTTGGTGATCATATCATCTACATAGACCTCCAAGTTCCTTCCTATCTGAGCATGGAATACCTTGTTGACCATCCTTTGGTATGTTGCGCCTGCATTTTTGAGTCTAAAGGGCATGACCTTATAACAGTAAACACCAGCATTTGTGATGAAGGCAGTATGTGGTTGATCTTCTTCCGCCAAAGGAATTTGATGGTATCCTGCGTTGGCGTCCATGAAACTAAGGAGGGCGTGCCCCGCTGTAGAGTCGACTAGGCGATCTATTTTGGTAACGGGTAGTCATCCTTAGGACAGGCTTTGTTCAGATCAGTGAAATCCACACACATTCTCCATTTTCCGTTGGGTTTGTTGACAAGAACTACATTTGAGAGCCAATCAGAGTATTGGCACTCCCTGATTAAATTTGCCTTGAGCAGTTTTTGGACCTCGGCTTTGGCCGCTTCTATCCTTTCTTTGCCTTGGTGCCTCAGCTTTTGTTTCACCGGTTTGTAACCAGGTTTGATGTCTAATTTGTAGCACATTACATTCTTGGGGATGCAAGGCATTTCGGACACGCTGAAAGCAAAGATATCTCGGAATTCTGAGATAACATCCAATAGTTATTGCTTGATATCGGCGCTCAGATTGGCCCCAATCTTGATCATCTCACCCTTCCCCCAAACATCGACTTCCTCATGTTTGTCGGATGTTCAGGTCTGTGAGAAGGGGTTTCTACAGTAAGGATAGCAGCATCTTCCAGCTTCCTCTTCTGTCCGAATTCACGAGACGTTTCCTCTCCTTTAAGAGAGTTGACTAGACATTCCCTTGCCGACTTTTGGTCACCTCATAGTGTAATACCCCAGATTTAGCTTGAAAAGAGATTGATAGACTACTCATATCAACAAGGTGCATCTTCTTTTCATGGAAACCCATTTGCTAAGAACTCCACAGTTAAGCGTGCTTGGTGTGGAGCAATCTTAGGATGGGTGACCTCCTGGGAAGTTTCTCGGGTGCGCACGAGTGAGGCCAAAGTGCGCTGAAAAGACTTGTGTTGGTCTGTGAGGTCAGTCTACAGTCTCCATGAGTAGTCACCGGCGGTCCGAGGGGCCGGGGTGTTACAAATGGTATCAGAGCAACCCTGCGACCGTGGCTGATTGTGTGTTCAGTGCACCTAGCGGGGGAAAAGATCCTGAAATGACGGTCCAACGAGGACGTTGTATTCTTAAGTGGGGGTGAATGTAATACCCCAGATTTAGCTTGAAAAGAGATTGATAGACTACTCATATCAACAAGGTGCATCTTCTTTTCATGGAAACCCATTTGCTAAGAACTCCACAGTTAAGCGTGCTTGGTGTGGAGCAATCTTAGGATGGGTGACCTCCTGGGAAGTTTCTCGGGTGCGCACGAGTGAGGCCAAAGTGCGCTGGAAAGACTTGTGTTGGTCTGTGGGGTCAGTCTACAGTCTCCATGAGTAGTCACCGGCGGTCCGAGGGGCCGGGGTGTTACACATAGGATGCCAACAGAAGAGTCATCTTTCTCATATTGGAGCAGCAGTTGATGAGTAGAGATCACGGCTTTGATTTTGTTGATCAGGGGGAGGCCCATGATAGCGTTGTAGGAGAACTTGAGGTCGACCATTGTAAACTGGACTGCTATGCTTCGTCCATTATTCTTTTCGCCGATTCTGACTAGAAGGACTATTGTAATCAGTGGAAAGACTCTTCCCCCGCCAAACCGGATCAGGGGTCTATCCATGGGCTGAAGATGCTTTTCCTCGTATTTCATTTGGCGAAGGCAATCCATTGTGATTAATTCTGCTGTGCTACCGGTGTCCAGAAGGACACGACAGACTTTTATTTGACCAATCTTCAGAGTGACCACCACTGGGTCAGAATGTGGCTGCTGTAGGGGAATGCTTAGTTTTTGGCTGAACTTCATCTCAGGACAAGATGGTTCCTCCTTGGGAGGACCCTTTACCAAGGTGTTTATGCTGTCTCTTGCGGATCTGATTGTAGGGAATTGTTCAGAATAACCCCCCACAATCATGTTGATCACTCCTTCAGTAGCGAATGACGAATTTCTGGAATGTAGGGAAATCAGCTTGTCTGTGTCATCATGTCGATGTCTTTTACCCTCGGCCTGCTTTCTGTCACCATCGCGGTTGAGGAAACGATCCAGTTTTCCTTCCTCCGCATATTTGTTCAGGATTTTCTTCAACTCACGGCAGTTAGGAAGTGTATGGCCATGTTCTTTGTGATACTCACACCACAAATCCATGTTGCGACGGTATTTGGGTGTGGGAATTGCAGCAGGCGTAGGAACTGGTCCCTGATGGCGTAGAAAATATCCTTTCTATTGCGATTGAAACTGGCTTCAAAACCATCGTCGTTGACATCTCTGGGAGGGTATTTCCGGTCTCGATCAGACCTACTGGATCCTCTTCTGGAAGTATGATCGTCATACTTTGTTTTGTCTCGAGTGTCTACTATTTTTTCATTTTTTTTTCTGAACGCGGGGTCCAGTTGCTGGCAGATGTCAGATGCTGTGACGAAGCTTCTTGCTTGTTTCATTGCTTCTGCATAGGACTTAACTTAGTTCTCCAAGAGTTGGAACTTCAATTTGTTAGTTCTCATGCCATTGATCAGAGCCGAGACAGCAATCGACTCTTCCAGAACCGTAACCGCCAGCACTCCATCGTGGAATCGCTGGAGGTAAGCGGATAGAGACTCTCCATATTGTTGTGTGATGCTTAACAGATGGAAGTTTGATTTTTCTTGTCTTCTTGATGCGGTGAAGTGACTGAGGAACTTGGCCTCGAGTTCAGAGAAACTGTGGATGCTTCCGTTGGGAAGTGATGTAAACCAGGTCAAGGCTAGGCCTGTGAGTGTAATCGGAAAGAATTTGCATAGGAGAGAGGAGTCCGTTGTATACAGGACCATTACATTCTTGTAGGCAATCATGTGTTCTTCGGGACATTGAGTGCCAGAAAAGGGAGGTATGGCGGGTACCTCTGCGTGGACGGTTATTCCTGTGTGAATAACCGCTGAAGACTTCAGAAGTGTAAGGGACATAGTGGTGGGCGGTTATGAATGGGAGTGCCTCTGACCGATTAACTGCAACTTCAGTTATGGTCTTTGTACATGATAGAATCCGCTTTGACCTTTGACCCGTTGACCTAGGGTAGTTTGATCTTTTTCAACTAATTGGGACTTATGATCCTTAACATTAGCCCCACACATATAGGGTGAGGAGATGGCCTTGGCCTATATGTGGAAATACGTTAACATGCCGTGCGATTCATCTGCTTTGCTTATAGACACCTTTATCTCTTATTATTTGATGTCTCGGACTTTTATGTCTCGGATGTTATAAGTCTCCAGGCATCTTGTACTCGACCTTGAGAAGCTTTTGGGGTATTGTATTGAATGGGGTCCGAATCTATGATGATTCGGCCATTTTTAAGGACACATGATGCATTGGAATTCAAGTCCAAAACTTTTTTGGAGTTGTAAGAAAAAAGGGTCCGAATAAATATTGATTCGGCCCTGGTAACGAATTCATGGGAGTGGCAAGTAGGGGGTCCGAATAAGGCTTAACTCGGCCCCAGTAAGAAAGACTGATGGACTTAAAACTTTTCCCAATTCCAAAACCTCTTGAGGCCGTAAACAGGTGGTCCGAAAGTAACATAATTCGGCCCTTGCCAGCAATTCTGATGAACTTAATTTTTCTAAGTTCTTAACTTTTGGAGCTACAGCTAGGGGTCCGAATATAGGGAGATTCGGCCCTGTAAGTGTACTTAGGCGTATTTAAAATAACTAGCCCCAAAAATATCCTTATACGAATAATGGGGGTCCGAATATATGATAATTCGGCCCTAAAATATACATGGCATACTTAGAAAATTTAGCCCCAAAATTATCCTTTTTGGGGAAACATGGGGGTCCGAATATGCTAGGATTTTTTGGGGAAACATAGGGGTCCGAATATGCTAGGATTCGGCCTTGGAAGTATACTTAGGTATACTTAGAACATTTAGTCCCAAAATCATCTTATTTGGGGAAGCAAGGGGGTCCAAATAGGCTAGGATTCGGCCCTAGAAGTATACTTAGGTATACTTAGAACATTTAGTCCCAAAATTATCATTTTTGGGGAAACAAGGGGGTCCGAATAGGCTAGGATTCGGCCCTAGAAGTATACTTTGGTATACTTAGAATATTTAGCCCCAAAATCATCTTATTTGGGGAAGCAAGGGGGTCCGAATAGGCTAGGATTCGGCCCTGGAAGTATACTTAGGTATACTTAGAACATTTAGCCCCAAAATTATCATTTTTGGGGAAACAAGGGGGTCCGAATAGGCTAGGATTCGGCCCTAGAAGTATACTTTGGTATACTTAGAATATTTAGCCCCAAAATCTTCTAATTTGGGGAAGCAAGGGGGTCCGAATAGGCTAGGATTCGGCCCTGGAAATATACTTAGGTATATTTAGAACATTTAGCCCCAAAATCATCTTATTTGAGGAAGCAAGGGGGTCCGAGTAAGCTAGGATTCGGCCCTGGAAGTATACTTAGGTATGCTTAGAACATTTAGCCCCAAAATCATCTAATTTGGGGAAGCAAGGGGGTCCGAATAGGCTAGGATTCGGCCCTTGGAGTATATATTGGTATACTTAGAATCAAACCTCATTTCATAATGTAATTATGAAAAAGCATTAATTGGGGGTATTAAATTCTCACCTACCCCATTCTTTGACCATTATCCAAAATTCTTCTAGGGAGAGAAATTGTTCACAAATTCAATCTAAATTCTAGTGAGAGAAGTTCTGACATTAGGATTTTCTGACAGCATTCATACTTGGGCATTCATATATTCAAACCAGGTATGCCCTCATTCTTGTGTTCTTTGAATAACCTCTTGAATTTCATATAATATATTCATAATATTCAAACTTATCTTTGTTGATATTCAAATAATCCCTTTGATCTTCATATAATTCTTGAAGATCTTTAAATTGTTCTTGATAATCTTCATATAATTCTTGAAGATCTTTAAATTGTTCTTGGACAAATTGCATTTGATCTTTTGATATACATACTTGTGCATATTTATTGTTTGTGAATATGGAAACCTTGTATTATAAAGAGTTATGTGAGGAGATGCCTAACACACTACTAGCCCTTTATTTTCTCCGAAATATTGAATTTATGAATAAATCAGAAGGATTTGGGTTTGGAATACTTGTCAAAATTTATTAGTATAGATTATATGTTGGTGATGCGTTCATTATGCATCTAAAACATTAAATAAAATATTTTAATTTGGAAAGAGCAAAGATTAAATTCATGCAAGACATAGGAGATTCTAAGTATGTTCAACATATTCAACCGCATATGGCCCTGAAAAATTAGGGGCCTTAATATTAGATTACACAGCATATATTTAGTGTTTAGAAATACAAAGTTAATACAAAAATATTATAATTTTTTATATTGCACAGGGCCTTTAAAAATTTAGGAAATTCTCAATGGTAACCCCAAACTTTTGGCTTTTCTCAATGGTAGCCAGTTTTTTAAACAATTCTCAATGGTAGCCCCGAACTTTTTAAATAATTGCTTCCGTAGCCTTTTTTAGTCAAAAACGTTAAGTTCCTGTTATTAAGTGGTCATTTCGCTTACTAAGGCTAACTAAGGTTATTTTGGATCTTTCCCTTTATAAATACCCCTTCTCCTCCCTTTTTTTGCATCTCTCCCATTTATAAATACACCCTTCAGCCTTTCAAACATTACCACCAAATCATTGTCTGTCAATAACTCATATTCTTTCATCGTCCACAAATATTCAAACCTAGGGTATCTTGGTTTGGGGATGGAATTTAACTCACTAATTTCCCAATAATCGTTGATAAGGTCTATAAGCATAACCTTATCAATGTCATCTACTACAATGTCAACATCATTACCATTGTATAGAAACTTAAGGGTGATTGGGCATTCCATTCTACAGTTTTATCAAAATTCAACACCAAAATTAACACCATAACTTAACAAAATAAACCAACATTCAAAATTTTACACCATATAATGTTTACAGGGTGTCGAGCATTTTAGAACATATAATTTGCCAACAATCAACAATTTAACACCAAAATTAACCAAAAATCAACATTTTGACGCCTAAATTAACAACATATAATGATTAACATGCAAACTTTGATCTTGCTTCAAATCCTCTCACAATTGTGTTCTTTGATCTTGCTTCATATAGTGAAATAGAGTAATGAGAAGAAGATGAAGAGTGAAAGAAGCAAATGAAGTTGGGTGGGTTAGTTAATGTTTTAAATGTTGACCAATGTTAGAAATTATTTAACCATAATTCAAATTTAACAGAAACTTAACGTTTTTGACTAAAAAAGGCTACGGAAGCAGTTATTTAAAAAGTTCGGGGGTACCATTGAGAATTGTAAAAAAAACCTGTATACCATTGAGAAAAGCAAAAAGTTTGGGGCTATAATTGAGAATTTCCCTAAAAAAATTTCAACTTTTGCTTCGCCCCATTGCAAGACTTTCTCTTATGTCAATGTCGACCTTTATTTAGATTAGTTTCAACCAAATTCGATATTCTTACTAACAAAATCATTTCCAAATCTTAAAAAAAGATGTTATAATTAATCACATATATACTCCCTCATATTCATTTTACTTGTTTTCATTAACTTTTTTACTTGTCGAGGTAATATTTTGACTCTTAATATCTCTATTTATGTTTCATTAGAAATTATTAAAAGTTGTATTAATAATCCTTATATTTTGACTCTTAATATCTCTATTTTAACTGATAGAATAATAATAAAATACAAATTAAAAAGAATTGATGAATAGTGACAAAATATTAAATGGGACAAGTAAAATAATTAGGAGATAGTAATATATATCCTTGTTATTATGCGGACTGCGAAGAATAAAATCTTAGCACAATCTTTATTCAATTTATTTATCATATCATTTTTTAGTATATTTCGTTACCTTATTCTTCTTTTTGTTGTTTTCCAGTTTTTCAACATAAGGATTTTTGTTGAAAATGTGCACTTCTTCAGAGCAAATGATCTGATCTAACTGCAAATGTTTATTTTTATTTTTACTAATTGTTTATTTATGCAATAATGCAATTTGGTTAATGTTTTTATAGTAATCATAGCAAAGGGAAATTATTTTTATGTGCGAATACCTCAAAAAGGAAAGTGTTGTGAATGGGCTATGTGTTTAAGTGTAGAAACAAGAAGAAAGTAATGGCAAAAGGAAGCACCAAAAAACAGAGCACAAAAGAGAAAGCACACAACACAAGATGTATGAGGTATCTTAGGATACCTCCCCCTCAAACCAAGTAGTATATCATTAATATAAACCAATTACACTTAATGATACAACCCAAAAGCAATAGAACTCACTTCTAAAGCCTAAGTTTGAAGCCCACCTTCAAACTCCCACAAAAGCATAAATAAGAAAGACAATACTCTCAACTAGTATTCTAACTTATGTATGACTTCCCTAATGATTCTAGAGTGATTGGAGACCCTTATATAGGCCCTTAGAACACTCTATAATCCCATAGTACAAGTGTGCTTGGAGCCCAAGCAAAAGCTAAGCAAAAACAAGTTACTCGGATGAAGTACAAAACGCGTAAGAAACTTGTCTGGACCAGGCGCTCGGTCGAGCGAGCTTGCTCGACCTGGTCGAGCGGGCACCCAGAAGCTACTGACTTACTCGAGCACATCTGCTCGATCTGCTGCTGGTTTGATCCTTCATGGCTCGACCAATTCGAGCACCCCCAAACTTGTTGTCTTGCTTCCTCGTTTTGCTTGCTCCATCACCCTCAACTCATTACCATTAATCACTTCATCAAGTGACCCAATACATATGTCCCCATACTCCCTTGAACTCGCTACCTCGTCCTTAAAGGTGCAAGCCAAAGCATACCCAACTAAGTGATCAAAATCACCTCCATCATCATGAGATTTGGAGCTTGACTCAACAGAAATTTTAATAACCATAAAGCCATGTTGTTAAATTTGATTCATGTCTCAATTATGATATCCGTAGTTTAATCTAATCAAATAAGTACTGATAATCTTTACTAAAAATTTCTAATGGGGATACATTATATATGATGATTTTGTACACCAAATGTGTTAAAAGGATGACTTGAGTCAAATATTATTTTCATTTTCCTATGTATGTGTGCTTTTGTTCAGGCTCGTGAAGACCCAAAATTTAAGGGGGCCTCATTTATAAGGTAAGCAATTTCAGAAAGTCTCCTGTGAGAACGCTTTATCCGTGCAACCAGCTCAGGCCCAATAAGTTTTTTTAAAATATTCTGACATACAAATTTTAAGACTTAAAAGGACAATTTCTAGACTTAAAATCCAATTTTAAGACTTAAAAAGTCTATTTCAAAGGTTTAATATTAACATTAATATTTGAGTCATCCTAAAGTTTCGAGAATTTTAAGTCTATCAATTGGTCTTTTAAGTCTTCAAATTGGTTTTTTAAGTATTGAAATCGAACTTTTAAGTCTTGAAATTGTCAAATTTCATGATTTAAATGTTAATTGTAAATTTTTGAAATTGTTCTTTTAAGTCTTCAAAGTGGTCTTTTTAACTCATAAAAATTGACATTTTAATTTGTAAAAT